>VZTD01001651.1:1565270-1654134 GCA_013397725.1 Rhagologus leucostigma
CCGCATCCCCACGGATGGTGGGGCGGGGGGTGCTGAAGCACAGCGACGCGCGGCTCCTAGAGCATTCTGTACAGCCGGGAGGGCACGGGAGGGGGATGAACAGCGGCTCCGTAATCGCCCCTGGCGCACGAACACGGCCGGGCTCGCAGCTCCGTTCGCTGTCGGGCCGAGGCGGGGGGGAGCAGCGGTGCCAGCCCTGCCCTGCCCTGTCCCTGTCCCTTCCCCTTTCCTGCCCTTGCCCCTGCCCCCGCCCCCGGCCACGGCCCCGGCTCCGGCCCCCGCCCCAGCCCTGCCNGCGGGCTCGG
Organism: Rhagologus leucostigma; assembly: GCA_013397725.1. Taxonomy (NCBI): domain Eukaryota; kingdom Metazoa; phylum Chordata; class Aves; order Passeriformes; genus Rhagologus; species Rhagologus leucostigma. The sequence goes on from VZTD01001651.1 coordinate 1,565,576, forward strand.
AGCCATCGGCAACACCGACACTGCGGGCAGGACCAGCCGAAGCACCGAGCGCGCGGGTCCGTCTGTGCCCCACACACACATGTCACATCCCTTGTTAAACTATGCCGGATGCCGCTCTGGGTTGGGTTTAGCCCTGAATGCCAAAATAAATTTTAGTTTCACATGTAGAGTGTTCACGTTTTCGCTTGTTCGCTTTTTTTAACAGCAAGTCAGCTTGCTGGAGTCTGCCCATGACTTAGAATGATAGAAAGGTTTAGGCTGGGAGGGACATTGAAAATCACCTAGTTCAACCCTCCACACAACCTGGCCTTGAACACTTTACACTGCAGTAAAGTTAGGTCCCCTGCAGGAAAACAAACGTCCAGTTCTTCAAGGAAATAGTAAACAGGATCCCCTAGGAGGCTGCCCTCAGGGACAAGGGAGAGGAACAGAGCTGGCAGATCTTTAAGGAACTCTTCCATCTAGCCATCCCCAGGAGCAAGAAACTGGGCAAGGAGGGCAAGACACCGGCATGGCTGAGTAAGGAACTGCTGGTCAAACTAAAGGTAAATAAGCAAATGCAGGTGTGTTAACCAGAAAAAGAAGGTCAAAGAACGTGTACCCTTCCTGATAAACAATGCTGGCAAACTGGTAACAGTGGATGAGGAGGAGGCTGAGCTACTTCCCACTGCAAGTAAAGATCAGGTTCATGATCACTTGAACATGGATAGGTAAGTCTGGGACCTGATGAGATGCATTCTAGAGTCCTGAGGGAATTGACTGATGTCATTGCCAAAACACTCTCCACTATCTTCGAAAAGTCATGGCAGCCAAGTGAAGTCCCAGGTGACTGGAAAAAGAGAAACATTGTACCCATCTCCTAAAATGGTAGAAAGGTGGACCCTGGGAACTACCGACCTCTCAGCCTCCCCTCTGTGCCTGGGAAGATCACGGAGCAGATCCTTCTAGAAGTTATGCTAAGGCACATGGAGGTCAGGGAGGTGATTCAAGACAGCCAGCACAACTTCACCAAGGGCAAGCCTTGACTGACCTACGCAGTGACCTTCTATTGACTACATGGAGTGACTGCATCAGCGGACAAGAGAAGGGCTACAGACGTCATTTTTCTGGGCTTCTGCAAAGCTTTTGACAGGGTCCCTCACAACATCCTGCTCTTTAAATTGGAGAGAGAAGGATTTGATGGGTGGACTGTTGGATGGATAAGGAATTTGTTGGACAGTCACATCCAGAGGGTAGTGGTCAATGGCTCAGAGACCTGATGGACATCAGAGACAACTGGTGTTTCTCAGGGGTCAGTATTGGGACCAGTGTTATTTAATATCTTCATTAATGACATAGACAAAGGGATCAAGTGTACCCTCAGCAAATTTGCAGAAGACACCAAGCTGACACACCTGTGGGTGGCACACCTGAAGGATGGGATCCATCCAGAGGGACCTGGACAAGATTGAGAAGTGGCCCGTGGGAGTCTCATGAGGTTCGACAAGACAAGTGCTGGTGTTGGGGTCACCCTTGGTATCAACACAGGCTGGGGGATGATCAAGAGCAGCCCTGCCAAGAAGGATCTGGGGGTGTTGGTGGATGAGGCTGGACATAACCCAGCAATGTGCACTTGCTGCCCAGAAAGCCAAACATGTCCTCGGCTACATCAAAAACAGCGTGGGCAGCAGGGCAAGGGAGGGGATTCTGCCCCTCTACTCTGCTCTGGTGAGAACCCACCTGGAATGCTGTGGGGTCCCCAGCACAGGAAGCACATTGACCTGTTGGAGTGAGTCCAGAGGAGGCCACCAAGATGATTAGAGGAATGGAGCACCTCTGCTATGAAGAAAGGCTGAGACAATTGGAATTTTTCAGCCAGGCAAAGGGAAGGCTTCGGGAGGCACCTAATTGCAGACTTCTAGTTCCTGAAAGGACCCTACAACAAAGCTGGAGAGGGACTTTTGACAGGAATCACAGCATCATAGCATCATAGAGTCATAGAATGGGTTAGGTTGAAAAGGACCTTAAAGATCATCAAGTTTCAACCACCCTGGCATGGGGAGCGGGAACCCATCCTGTGCTGGGTGCCCCAGAGCTGGGTGCAAATATTCCAGGTGGGGTCTCATGAGAGATCTTGAGATCAGCTTTTAAATAAGCTGATCAATATACTAAATAAAATTTTTCATTCATATATCACCTGGTACTTTCAAACAAGCAGTGTGAAGTATGTCACTACAACATTATTAAAGCAGCAGTGTATTTTTTAGCTGACAAGCTCTAACCTGTTGGACCTATGTGCACCACGTAGTGCTCCTATGACTACAGAAGTAATGTTTGCAGAGACAGAATTTTGACTGATATGTGCAACAGACGGCACATGCCAATGCATCTGATGCTCAAAAACAGCACCAAGCACCAGCACCTGTCCCAAGGGTTGTGTATCCCTTTCTACCACGCATTTGGACTAAGCACAATGTTGTCAGTTTGTTCTTTCATACATAGGTCTGTAGTCTGAGGAACGGGAGAAGACAGACTTTGTTAGCATCTATTGACAAATTAGAAAAAGGCAAATTATAAGGGCACATAGAGAAGCATTTAGCTTTTCTAGTTAACACTTTTAAGTCTGAATGACACTTTTGTTCATGTTAGTTTTCAATGAGACATTTGGTTCCAGGCCAGTAATTTTTTATATCACCTAGCAGGCAGTGCTAGATGCATGCTTGTGTCAGAAGGCCAGGGGCTGCAGTATATTTTAAAAAATTATATCTTTAGGGAAAAATTGTTGTCTTTTTTTTCTTTTTTCTATTAAGAGAAAAACAGAGAACCAAATAGTTTGAATTAATCTGTTCACTCTGAGACTTCTCTGAAAAGAGACTAGATCTTGTCAAAACTTGACAAAATGTTTTGGGTGGTTTTTGTTGTTTTGGGTTTTTTTTCCACCCCACAGAATTATGCTGTTCCATCAGGGGTACAATGTTTTACAGGGGTGTATCAATTTCAGTGGAAAGGTTTCTGTACGGCACATTTTTGTCACTTGTGGTCCATTTTTGTTCCTTCCGAAAAAGATGCCAAATTAAAAAAAAAAAACTTTCTAATCTGAAAACAGACACTTTCACACAATTTCATTTGTGATGTTGATATGAGAGGTTTGGATCTGTTCCAGCACAGAGCAGAAACACATGTCAAAATGAACTTGTCATTGTTCAGAAAGTTCAACTTGGAAAATATAGATCTGTGTCAGCATGGCACTTGTGTGGCTGGGCATCAACATAAGCACCTCTTTATCTGCATGCACCATGGCAGATTCTTGATCTCCTTTTAGACCATATTAATTTAGAAACAAATATATATAGACCTTCCTTCTGAGGCTTTTAGTTAAAAGGCTGTAGCTGTTCTGACAACTTCCATGTGGCCCAGGCAACAGTTAAGAGTGACGCTCTAGAGACACAGGCTGTATTTTCATATTTCACATCGAACAGTGGATGTAGACTCTTGCATCTTGGGATCTATATCCAGACCATATGTCTGTGCTACAGGAATCTGTTAGACTGAGGTACATGAAACTAACGTCAGCTGCTGCCCCTCCTCTCGCATTTCTCTGACACTGGTGATTTCAGGCATTTTATTGTACTCATGCATCACTGCTACTCCTACAAAACCCCACATTTCAGATGGAGATCACTGACTTGCCCAGCCAACATATCTCCAAAGAACTGCGGTGCTGTGCTGCGCTGGTTACCACGTGTCTCTTACAAGCATTTCGTGTTCAAAGAGTCTTCCCAATGGAAAAAAACCAAAACAGATTCTTGCTGGTTACAGCCTTCTGTCACTGCCTACCACGTGACACAGTGCATAAAACCAGTTTAATTACAAAGGGATAAAGAGCTGTTATTCTTAATCCAAATCTGAGAATTCATGGATAAAAGCTGGACAAAGTGTGCTTGGCCAACATAAAGAAGCAGTTACAAGAAGTGGGGAAAAAAAGAGAAACACAAGCCCAGCAGTGAAGGTTCAGCAGCTGGCTTCTCAAGCAAAGTATTGCTCGGCGCCTTGTCTTGCACATCACAGAAATCCAGCTAGTCCAAACAAGTAGGAGATCTAGTTGCAAATGTATTTGGAGTAGATTCCTATCCACCACTCATTTCAAGTTTGCACATATTCTTTTCTTGTATTGGACTCTTGAGAAAAAAAGGAACTTCCCCTGATGAGAAATAGCCACAGCGGTAGTAGTTTCAGAAATATCCACGCATACTTCCCATGCAGTAATATTTTGCTAATGGTTTTTCGAGGACTTACAGGATCTGTAATTTTTACTTTCCACATTTCTCCCATGTAGTTACAGGTTTGAGAGGCACAACAGATGGAAGAAACATGAAATAACTGTTTGTTACTGAATTTCCAATGCACTTGATACATTAGATTTATTCCACAGTACAACAGAAAACTGCTCACAGCAGCAATGTAAATTAGAAGGATTTACTAAGGTGATGACTGTCATCATCTCAAACAGGGATGATCCTATTAGGGCTAATAATGCAAAGATTCAAGCAAATATCTAATCAGTGCATGGAAATAAGTTTCTCTAGGCTAAAAAACCTCTCTCTAAAAGCCTCTTCCTAAAAAACAACTCTAGCTCTGCTCCTAATGTACATTTTCTTTCTACATGCATTCCTAGGGCCCATGTGGACATAGAAGCCTGCAGCTTACATTCAAGATTACAAACAAATGGGAAACCACTGTAACATAGCTAAAAATAAACAAATCTCCCATCCGTGCTACTGTTGCTGCAGTGTTGTGCTACTCACATGCAGAATGGACTGGGAACCAGTTTGTCTCTAACCCCCTTCCTCTCCAAACAGGTCTTTCTTTGTCTTCCCTAGCAACCATTTAAACACCACAAAGGCAGAAGATATATGAGCCTCCTGAATACAAGGGTTTCACACTCCTGTTGCTGTTGCTAGACCCTAGCCATCACCGACAGAAAGAACCACGACAGCTGGACCAACACTTGGCGTGCGAAGGTCAGGCACGCTATGTCAGAGTCACTCTGTCTGCCATTGCATCTTACTGCAGTAATGGCTTCTTCTGTTTAAAAGCAGTTGTGAACTGTCAAGTGGTATTTATTTTCTTCACTCAGAAAATAGTGCCTCACTTATAACAGCTTAGAGATTTTTAGCACAACACAGGAAAAGAAAAAAAACTGCACCAAAACAAACTCAAACCCAGAAATACAGCTAATGTAATATACAATCTATTTTACCACGAAGGGTACTGTGGAAACAAAAGAAAACATAAGTATTTAGAATGATTATGGTATAATCTCTTCTAGGGTTCATACATTATTATAGGCAAAAGCAGACATCTGCCTATTGAGAGAAGGATATGTCTGGGATTCCTGGTAAGCATTATAGCAGTGCTGCATCTACTCCAAATTAGCAGCAACTTAACTAAGGATGCAAGTGTTGTTCTTATATTATTCACTTTCAGACAGCTCAGAAAGACCAAAATAAGATAAATAAATACTAAAACATCAGTAGATTTTGCACACACAGCTGAGTGCTCTGCAAACTTAAGACCTGAGAAGAGGGAGACAGAAGAGTAGAAGAGAAGCTGGGAAAAGGATCCCTGCTTTGCTCTGTGGCAATGTACAGTAGGGAAGGAAGAAACTGATACCTAAAACAAGGCATGAGTGCTGCTGCTATTGCACTTTTTGGCTTCTCAGTGCACCACAGGCAGATTTGTGGGGTGGGAGTCTTTTGCCAGTGTTAAGGGATGAAAGGAGAGAGTGACAATCCCCAGCTCCCTGAAGTTGTTCATGAGGAGGGTACGACATCAGTGAAAGTTTCCATATATTTTCTGGATTCTTTCTTACTTGCAAGATCATCTAGTCCAAAATGTTAACTTTTGTTGCTTTTTAAATCACTGATGAAGAGAGACTGGCATGAGTACCCAGTCTATCACACTGCACTGGGAACCATCTTCACAGGAGGAACAAATATTTGTCTGAACAGACAGGAATTGTTGTCTGAATTCTAAATAAGTTTGAATGTTTGAATAAACAAACATTTCTAGCTTTCTTTCATCTTGACTGTCAAGGAAAGAAAAATGTTTTGTTTTATATCCCCAAACTGAGTTTACAGCTTTTAAGAAAATCTTTCAGAAACAGGTAATAGCATAAATAATTACAGAAAATTGATCTTAGGGGAAAAAGATAAGTCTTAAAATTCAAACAAGACAACACATTAATATTTACAGAAGGAATATGGAAAGAGGGGAAGGGACAAGGATTACGCAAGGGAGAGATTGAATGCAAATATAATGATTAGCTCTGTCCTTCTGCAGAGCAGCAGCAGATGCCTCAGCCCCTGCAGTTCTGCCTCTGGGAGAAGACAGGAGAATCAGAAACTATTAAGATGCTGCAATAATTTTATTTGCAGACATTTACACCTGTCTGAGGACAAAACTGCTCAAAGAAGACTTAAAGACTGTTCCTTTTAATAGTATTTTTATGTCAGACTCGTAAACATGTGATGAAAGCACATTTTCTTCCAGAACAGACTGGTTAAAGGTCTGCTGCAGAAACTTCTTTGCTATTCATAATGCTTCTGGCAAAAGGCCACAGAAAAACTCAACACTAAATTATTGTTTGACACAAAGACATTTAGTCTAAGACTAATAACTTGCTCAGCTACTAGAAAAGGATGCTGTATTTTTACTTCCCTTCCCCAATATTATTGTACAACAAATATTGAACTGTTTCCAGTACATCATTTAATGGCAGGCTCTAGCTGACAAAATGTATTTTATTAACGATATGTTTCCAGTTTTGAATAGAAGCTTTACAGTAGGAGAGTCACTATTTGGATGCTGAACATCACCTGACATAATAAAACTCTGACTTAAAAAAGAGGAAATAAATATATAAGGTGATAAAGTCATAAATCATTCAGAAAGGTGTTTGGCTTTAACACTTGCCACTAACTGCTTGGAACTTATTTAGCTATCAGTGCAAAAAAAAATAGCTCCACAGAATAGTTCCCTAAACCATCAATCTCAAATTTGCATTACCTGAGAATGAAAAAAATATGTTTTTCAGAAAAAAAAGTCACAGACCGAAACGATAGTAAGAAAGTCTCTAAAATATCTCTTTTTTCATAAAAAAAGAAAAAACCCCATTTGTTTAGGCATTTCTAAACTTTTCATCAAAATTTAATTTAAATACAAACAGATTTTTTCTTTCCTTTTGCTTTTCAAGTTGAAATGTTACACAACTAATATGCAAACGGGTCTGTTCCTAAGCTCTCATTTAAAAGAACAAAACAGAATTTAAAAGTTCATAAAACATTCTTTACAGTATTTATCTTAAAAACTGTTTTACTATTCAAATTAACCATAGTCAATTCAAATATTCTCTTGTTTTCAAAATATTCAAAGGTTACAGATGTCTATTGACCATTAATTTTATGTGGTTTTAAAATTAGACTAAAACTACCCAACATTTTTGCCAGTTTTTTTAGCACAATATGACATCTGCAATATTTGCTGAATGAGGATTTTAGTCCCCACTCAGTTTCCGCAAATGCAATGAATATTCTTCCTCCATTTCAAGGATTAATTTTGCAAATGACACTTTAAGCACTCCAAGCACAATGGAATAAGTCAAAAATAAATCCTACAAGTGCAAGAGGCCAGTGCAGATGTGCAAGAGGCCAGTGCAGATGTGCAAGAGTCTCAAATGCATTTCATTCCCCATGCTGACTGTCTTATTGTGTCAGATAAAAAAATGCCATTGAGACCACCACATTAGTAACATTAAGTTTCATCCTCTCCCCCAGCTGGAAGGGCATTCAGATTTATGTAATGCAGCTATCTTATTTTCACCACAATTCTTTTGCATGGCTGGACAACGCAGGCAGAAGGTAGAAGTGGCTGTCCACCTGTATCTCAAATCATACCAGCCCTCTAGTAAGGATTTTGGAGGTTTCAAAAAACCTCTCACAGAACTGCAAGCCTGGGAGTTCCTAGTTCTCCCAATTTTCAGTTCAAGCATTAACCCGCATTATTTCTTGTGCCAGTGCTTTAGCTATCCCTCCTAGTCTTTCACCTCCCAGACTACAGAACCCAGACTCTGATGTAACAATATCAGATGCTAGAGCTAGCAGAGACTGTCACCACTCTTGGGGACACAAAGTGAGCAGGATGCCTGCTCCAGCTCTGTGCCACATATGGGGAATAAGTGCTGCTGAGTTTGTGCACAAGCAGGTAGGGTTCCTCGCCATTTTATATCTCCTTGGGATTTTATAGCTAGTGCAGACCTACACTGCACAACAACGAGCAAGACATGGCACCACTGCAAAGGAAGCAACACCACCCCAGTGTGCAGGAGTCCCCGATCAGCTGGGACATGTGCTCACACTTGTAAAGAAATGTCTGGATGCGTTCCTTGATTTGCTTTTGAATCCTTACTCACTGGATATAAAAGGTTGATTCACCATTCCCATAATTTTCTATCTAGTTTTATAATACTCAGAAGAAATGTGTTCAGAAGCTTCTGATGGGTTGGACACCTTCAAGCTCACTGTAGGAACTGGAGTGAGAGAAAGGGACTGCAGGCAGAGCTCAGAGCCAGGGCTCAGTACTATCGAAAATTGTTTAATAGCCAAAGGCAAAAACACCCCGAAGGTCAGTGACGTTCCCCTCTCTATTTCCTGAAAGCAGATGGTGGAAGAGTTTGGAATTAATAGCCCTGCAGCACCCAGCTTGGCACCAGCTCCCTGCAGAGATGATCAGCCTTTTCTGCTGACAGCCTGCGAGACAGCTCTCGATCCACGTGGCAGTATGTGTGCCCAAGAACCACCCTGCAAATAAAATCTGGGAACATGTATCACTGAATGGCATCAAGTGCATTAAGAAAACCTGCTTTCTTGTTTACAGTAGATTTTACTGTGCAATTCTGTGAAAGTCACTGACTCTTTTTTTGTTCAGTGATTCTAATAAAGAAATACGTATATCAAATCAGGCCCAAAACAGTATTTTGCTCCAATGAGCAATGTAGCAACACAAAACATCTCTTTTGGTAAAAGGCCATCCTCTTCTCTCCTACACACACTTAAAATTAACTGTAAATGTCTATATTTAGATTTAAAAAGCTAGTTCAAAATCTTTTCTCCTCACTAAAATGTGATAGCATTTACTGCTACCTAAACATATCCTTACCACTCACAGAAAAATTCAAGACCTCTAAAGTTTTTCTTCACTGTTGTCATCATAATGATTACCAATAATGAGATGCAATCAAACTAATTAATGCCAGTCAACAAGATTTTTTGGAAAAAGTTTTGTCACTCCAATGTTCTTTTTTTGTTCTCCAAGATAATGTGGTCCCAAGTAAGGTAGAAAGATTTTGACTTGGAAGGAGACAGCTCAAAGACAGACTTGGTTATCTAAAGCCATGCCTGCCTTGTCATAAAACCTGGGTCCAGAGCTAGGGTAAAAATAGTTTAATCTTTCTCTGTTCGTATGTGATTGAATTAAGACATTAGCAGATTAAAATTACATTTCTGATGATAAATTTTATTATTTCTACTTACTTCCTGAAAACTTCGAAGGAGAACAAAAGTAACCCTTCATCTGAAAAATAAGCCCCACAATGCTAAATTAAACGAGTTCAATCTACTCAGCTCATAAGAGAAGGATGAAAGTTGAATTGTCGGTGAATTTAAATGATTATGTATGGAAAATTCTTTGAGGAAAATTACTTTCCAGCCTTGAAAACAAAGGCAAAGGATTCAACAGCTCTAAACAGAGCTTAGATGAACAAAACCTTAAAAAGATGAAATTTCCAGACCGTAAGAGAAATTAAACTTCTGCCTATACTTGAGGCAGGGAAAAGAAATTAGAAAGGTGTCAGTCCCCAAGCCTGGTGACTCTCATTATCCACAGCAGTGATACAACTGGCCTTTAGGTAAAATGACAGCAAAACCCAATGAGAATACAAGGCTTATACTGAGGAAATTTTTTTTTTTTTTTTTTTTTATCCCTCGGCAACAAAATTTCTATCAAAGAGTCTGTACGTTCAATTGTTCACTTACTTTTATAGAAATTTTTGTGGGGACAATATAGGAGGTGATAAGCAGTCCAGCTATAATGCTACCAAGGGCAAGACCATATGAATCACATAAACTTTCATGTTGTATGCCATAAAATTACAGTTGGATAACAACTCATCCAGACTCACTCCTATCACAAGGAATGTCATATTCAGTGCTCTAGGTAGGTCGGAAGTAGTCATTGTAAGCTGACAGCAGCAATTAAGAGGCTGTCTTTTTGAAGGAATTTTTTTTTTTATGGAGTAGAAATTGATTGATTATGTGGAAATGTTTAGTTGAAGTATTCCTAGTGTTTTAGGAAGATGAATGGAGATCCACTAGTCTTAGGAGCCACCCATCTAGGTCACACAGCCCCCAGCAGAGTCCTCCTCTCTGCCACCCTACTCTTACCTCCTACGCTCCTTGAGAAAAAACAATCACTGCTAACAGTCTGCAGTGTTATCTGAGCAGCTTCCCATATTTTGCCCAGCACATTCACCTGACATTTAGGGTGTTTCTGTATTGTCCTGCACAAAGGGGCCTGACTTGTTCAACAAGTGGTACCTGCTCTGCTTTCATCACATTATCGCAGAAAGATGCACTGAACACAGTGGGAGTTAGGAAAGTCCAAAGCAAGGTGCCTGCACTCTCTGTTCCAGAAAATATTTTTAGTTAAAGAACAGTGAAGAGCAATGTGCAGAAATTCTAGACCTACCTGTGATCTAGCTCAAAGTCTCCCAGGTCTACACACAGAGAGTTCAACTTTCTCATATTTGTCACCTTTCAGCTGCTGCTTCTTCTGCTCTGTGCCTCTCCACAGCCTGCAGAATGCCCTATTTCATACTGCTGCCACTACTTTGTACCTCCCATCTGACTTCCAGTGCTGGCATGTTTTGGAAATAAAAGCCAGGAGAGGCAGTAGACTCTGAAAAAAGGATAATATGCAAACTGCAGTGTCCAGCAGAGATGTAGTATAAATTTTTTTTATGACAAAGACTACTGGAGAAAAACTGATACAGTACTCAGTTTTGGGGGTTTTTAGTTCCCTAAACACTGCCACCCATAAAATGCAATTACTAAGAAGTCTCTGTAATAGCAAAAACTACTTCTGAAATCATGGTTAAAATCTGAGTTTCCTCTGGGCTTGAAAAACAAAACCAACACTAAAAAGAAAGAAAAAAGTACTTTTCAAAACAATCCAGGCATCTACTCCACATGTCAGTTGCAATCCACTACTAATATCTCAGAGCAGTCCTTCTCTCTCTCCAGCACACAAGCCAAGCACTCTCCAGGCCTCCCGACAGCACTAATCCCAAGGGCTCTGGCCCACCAAAACTTAAATACTAGTAAAAGATCAAAGTCAGACCTTAAAAACTCAGTGCTGTACATGAGGATCGTCGCATGCCCAACAGAACTATTTCACAGCCCTTTGTGGAACAGTAGTTCTGATTAGGAATATTAGGGAAACCAAAAATATCTAGTTATACTTATGATTTTTAGTGTCACAAATTATTTTTTATCCCAGATTATTTGTATCATTATTAGTCTGCTAAATTATTTCATATGTGACATATTTAAATATGCTGTTTTAGCAAATAAAAAGAACTAGAAAATTAAAAAAAACCCCTACATCCTTTTAAGCTCCCCTTTTCCTTTTATAATTTATCTAAGAACTCTTGGTTGAGCATCTCTGTAGATTTTCATAAAATCCATTGCATAGTCTATTACAAGCTCTGTGAAGTACTTCTCATTTCCTAACCTACTGTTATAAAAACCAAGGAAGAAAAATGCCACAATCCTTACATGCAATTAACAAGATAAACTCCCATTAAGAACGTATAGGTTAAAGCTGCTATGACATATGATAAGTTCTATAAATACATCTTTAACATACATCCAGAATCCCTTCCCCTGAACTTCCAGAGGGGAAAAAAAAAAAAATCAGTATCTCAGTGGAAAGAACAGAATGTGAAATTTTAGGAGGTTGCTTTGTTTCTGGAATTTTTTTTAATTGAAAACTTGGTTTATCAGAGTAAAGCAGGCATTAACCTTGGTGGGATGGCTACTGTAACTCCATAGTAGCCCCTCCCCACAGGAATCAGCTATCGAAGCTGTCTGTGAGAAGCTCTGTGCCATTCCTATTGGGAGTACAACTGAAAATACCAGGTCAAATTAGCAGTGTGCAAAGATAGTCATTAGACAGCCCTTTAACACCTTCCTGACAGAACACATGCAGAGCTTCTACTCAAATTTTATTACCACAAATAACAAGTTTTATTATTTTATTTTTATGTACCTGAACCACTATCTGTATTGAACCACAGCAGTTCAAACTGTTTTTAGGCTTCTGGGAAAAACAAAAAAACCAGCAAAACAACAGCAAAAGTACTAAAAGGAGCCTATTCCAAGAAGAGTTCCTCTGTTTTTCATTTATCCATGGAATAGCTACAAGTAGCATATTAAGGCACAACCACTTTATCAGCATATGCAATATCCTTTAGAAAAGGTGAGCTTTTGAGACACTAAGCTCTGCTGCACTGTCTTCAACTCCACAAACCCTTTTTACCTTCCTATTACGAATAGACATTATTGAAAACAGAGACCATGTGTAGTCATGAAACTACTTCTATTTCCTTCCACAGCAACAGCTGCTCCTGTATCACTGCTTGTTTTTAACTTCCAAAATCCAAGTCTGCATTTATAACACGATTTTAGTAACAGGAGCCAGTGCAGGTACCTGATTCAGAATTGCTCAGGACAGCTGATGGCCGACAACTCAGAGTTATTAGTGACACTGTTCACCTCACTAGTTAGTTGGTTTTGCTTCTTTCTCCTGAGCCCATTTGTGTCAAAGCAATGCTCACACAGGAACAAGGCAGCTTGGGATTTTGCTGATTCAGAAGATGCTGCTGTTTGGCTGCAGTAGGAGAAAGAACAGCTATTCGGTGTGCCTCTGACCACTGGGAGACAGTGGCAACAAAGCCAGCACTGTGACTGAGAACCTGCCATACATTTCATATCACTTCTATGATATGAAATTACCTGACTGCTTTAACTGCCCTTTTTTCTGGGTTTAGCAGGGTCAGCTCTGCCTCCAACCCTACCTCCTCCCCTTCCACCTTCCATCAAATGGACACACATCTAGACCTCTAACTGTGATCCATATCCATAAATATCCTTTTACTTCCTTTAGTTGTTTTAATGTCACTGTACATCTCCTTGCCTTCAGTTAATGCCAATGTCATTTCAATGCCATTTTCAGTGCCACTCTTGACATTGGAGGCTGAGCTATGGAGGTGGCTGAGCATCCCCATCCTCCTTTTTTCAGTACAACCAACAGCTTCATGGATTCACAGTGGAGAAGTGAGCAGCAGCAAATGCCCCATATGCTAAATGCCACCTCCTCCAGCTGTGCTGCTGCTCCTCCTCTGCTGCCTGTCAGCAGTCAGCACTTAGATGAAGACCACACATTCATTTCAAAAAATCAAATACAAGTATCAAAAACTCCAGTTCCCCTTCAAATATAAATTAATTCAACTCTTCACTGAATCACCTCAGAGGATGATCAGGTTCTACACATTTCAGGATAGAAGACGGTAACTGCTACACTATTTTGTGTCATTTTCTCCTTTCCTTATCCTTCAGATCTTTTAGCTGGCAGCTAACTCACATTCAAGAGAGATGGAAAGAGGAAGGGAGTAATCACCATGCTTGTTCTCTGCTCTTTATTTCAATGTTTTGTGGAACATTGTCCCTTACAACACTCCTCAGGTGAAGCTCTGCAAGGCTCTGACAAACTGCTTTGCTCACAGACCCATGGGCTGCTTGTGCTAGCAATGCCTCCAGCCCCCAGTACTGGCTCCTTTTTCTCTCCTTGCAGGGGCTGGCTCATCAAGGCAGGGTAAAAAGACACTTTTCCTTCTGCAGAGGCAGCACGGCAGCTGCTGCTGGGACCCTGCAATGCGGGACACGTGCCCCACACGGACCACAAGGCTTCCAGCACAGCCTCTGCCATCGCAGCAGCAAACGCAGCACCAAAACTGCACATTCTTGTGTGAAATATTGTACACAAGCATTTCAGCTAATCAATCTTGTACTGATTTAGTTACAAATTCTCAGGCGTAAGGGGTTCTAAATCCAGACTCTCTCAGTGCAGGTACCAGTGCTGAAGGCTTTGCTTCAGCTGTTGTAGAAACACTTATCAGGATGTTGTCTTATAGCTTGGACTTTGGCATTCAAACAGAAAGGATGGAATGGTTACTGTACTTAGCAGTCCATCAATAAGCTGCAATCTAATTTAAAGTGACATTTTTACAGTTCTTGCAGAAGCATGAAAATTAGAGGGTCAGCTTCTTTAATAAAATATGACAGGGGTTTTTAATATGACATTTTTCTTTTTTATATTCTTATTAGAAATAATAAGAAATTTAATTAACAATTGATGATCAGACTCACTGATGAAGCCATTACTATCCACGTATAAAACAGACTGAAAAAGCCTAAGGCTAAAACAGTCCCTAAAACTAAACTTTCATTAAGGCAAAAATCCTACAGACAAGATTCTGAACTTGAGTTGAAGTTATCCTTTGTAACAGGGTAGCATAGACTTCCACAAACACTTCTGGCCTTATATTTCAGAGTGTAAGAGTGTTAGATTTCTTACACTCTAACCTTCCTTGTGAGCATCTTCTACCCTCTGGTTAAAAAGGAACCACTATAGTTAAAAATACTTCAGTGTATCTGACTTCATTCTGAAGTTCTGTCTTTACCTAGCAGTGAGAGCTGTCTCTCATTTATTGTGTGTAATACTCAGGATCTAAATAAATAAACCTTCTTATTTGAGAAAAACATCACAACAGCAGCAAACCAATCGCTGTACAACAATAATGACTCAAGTGACAATTTAACAAAATACTATTAATTTTTCACTCAGTTACCAGTTTGCATTAGTCCTGAATGGCTGCTTAGGCCAAATGAAGTCCTTCTACCCAGAACAGTAAAGTTCACAGAGACTGAGAGAAAATATATTTTTCCAGATTATCACTGCCCCCGGCTTTCATATCTGAACTTCTTTCTAAAAGGAATATCAACCAAACAGCAAATCTCACTGGAGAAGAAAAAAAAAGATGATTATTTCTCTGATACTCAGAATGAGAGAGAAGCTTCAACAGACACAAGAACAATTCACTGATGCTTGTATATGATTTTGAAAAAATAAAGCTCATGCTTTGATCACAAGAATTACACACTCACTCAAAAACTTGCCTGCAGTTAGGAACTTAAAACGTAATTTTTAATAACTGAAGTGCACAGAAGTGAGCTTGAGACTCTCAAGGCAAAGGAGACTAAATCAATAAAAATACCAACAGCCACCCCTCCTTACCCTCCATTCCCATTACCATCAATCCACCCTAGGTGGATTACTGAGATATCCTCCTGCATGGCCTTGTTAGCACAAGGAAGGGTGTTACAAGGGTAGCTCATCTCTCATTTGGCTGTGGGTAGGGGATTTCAAGCATGGGTGGTCACGATCATATGCGCAACGTGATGAGACCTCCACCAGCACAATTTCCACACCCACACAAAATCTGTCCCAGGCACAACAAACATAGGGGATACTAACGGAAAGTAGGAAGAGCTCTCCTCTCACTATAGGAAAATGTCTGAGGCCTGGCCTGGACTACTATATGTGCCTCATCAATTTCCACTCAAAACCAAATTACTTCATCTCTTGATTGATTATCACAGTGGCAGGAATACATCACAAGGTACAGCAAAAAAAAGTTGGAGTGATCCTTGACTCCCCATAGGGTACCTTCAGGAAAACTGGCCACAGAATCTACAGATATGCATCAGAAGGGGTCAGGTTCTGGATTTATTAGTCTATTTTAGCTTTCTGTGCTTTTAAACTTTTACAGAGATGGGGAACACCAATAAATTATGACTCAGTAAATAAGCCAGCAACTTGTAATATGGAACCACTGAAATTCTGGAGTTCTGCATAAATGCCCTATTTCTTTCCCTAGGTCAGCAATCACTTATTCTGAGTGCAGGAATACCAACACTGGAAAAGGCATTAGGTGCCAATTTCTTTAGAAGACAAGATCATTTAAAGTTCAGATCTAGTATTAGTCTTGAAAAATATGTTAGAGTCAGTTACCTACCTTTTTTTTTTAATAGCTTTAGGCCTATAAAACCTCTGGTTTACCACAGGCTAGGAAGATGACCACGACCATTTTTTTCCATATGGGTTTTTTAACCTGGCAGGGACACTCAACAGGCAATGACACTATAAAATTCTACAGAATTACTTTCATGCCAGTCTCCTTTGGAAGGAAACACTATGTTTCTATGAAGAAACATGAAAGATAGCCACTTATAAAATAATTTCAAATACCAACTGTTAATCTGCTTGCAAAAACAAACTAGCATCACTTGTTTAATCTCAGGTTATAGATCCTGCTGCCTGGAACTCCAAGTGTTTGATCTACCCATTCAAAGTTTGCTTTGCATTTTGTCATTTGGCTCAGACATACCAGTCTGCCCTGTACCATGCCTGACACCTTCCAAGGGAAAACAGTATATTAGTAACATTTCCCCTCCTCCATTGATTAAAAAACTGTGGTTTGTCTCTTCATGGTCTGTGTGATGATGTTCCCCAGAACATTTCTTGCAATGCCACCAGTATTTGAGGACATCATTCCCAACTGTAAATAGAAAGTATATCATTTTGGGAAGTGGAGATAGAGTTGAGGACACTAACCATATTGATTTTTGTTGTGTTTATCTGTGTCTTTATATCTCTGCAAATCCCTAGTGTTTCTGATATTCCTTTCTAACACTGCATTTTTCCTGTTTTGCACTGAATTAAATGTCAGCAGATGACAACTTAGTCTTTGTTGTTGCCATTTGGTAATTTAACTGCACTAAATAGGGAACAGAATCTGATTGCAGAATCTTTTTGCACTAGCTCTGTGTTATCTTAACATCTTTTTCTGCTGTCTTACTAGGTTGAAGATCAAAAGCGTAAATGGTAAACCAGTTATCAGCTTGTAGTTCAGCATCAACCACTTAAACTGTGATTCAGCAACTTTGCAAAGATGACAGGTAAAACTTATGTAAGAATCACAATTTTGGCAAACATGATTAACTGCTTAGATTTAAGCGTTTTTGATAAGATTATCTCAAGGAAATATGAATAAAGAGTCCAGCACATTAAGCAGAATCACAGAATCCTTTAGGTTGGAAAAGATATTTAAGATCATCAAGTCCAAGCGTTACCCACTATATAATACACTATTCCCACCAACGTATTTCTGCCTATTTTCTTGTACAAGACCAACTTTTTTATCCTGTGCTGCCAACTCTTCTGTTTATTTTGGTCTATGCCTTTGGTGCATAAACCATCCATAGAGCTGGTTCAGTGTCCCTGCTCACTTCAAGACTAAATCTCTCAGTTCTGCTCTTCTATTCTTTTTAGCCCCTAAATCCATTTATTCTGTATTTCCAGATACCCTTTTTCATAAAGACTAGGAGAGCCATAGCACCTTAAAGAGGAGTTATGTTGCCTCTGGTGGTTTTTTAACCACCATTTCCTCACCTTGTTCACAGGGGATGCAGACTGTTCTGGAGGACTCTCATGAGGCTCCACGGCAGTGAACGTGCTGGTGGGGGAACATGGTCTAAGATCAGCCCTAGCAGTAGGAAACAACCTATATCAACTAACCTTTATAAGAATTTAATAAAAATCACCATAAATTGGCAAAGAAAATGTGTGCATTTCAGCATTGTTGACTACTGTAAAAGTTTATAGGAGCTGTTCTAGATCTTGAGTAGCTCTGAGAATTAGGCCCAATATAGAAGCAAAGCAAATTTTTAATACCTATAGGAAACCATAAGCCCCAAATTCTAACGTCTGCAAGTAAAACAGAAGATTCAATGGCTA
The DNA here is from genome assembly GCA_013397725.1 of Rhagologus leucostigma. Lineage (NCBI taxonomy): Eukaryota > Metazoa > Chordata > Aves > Passeriformes > Rhagologus > Rhagologus leucostigma. Next base: position 1,583,588 of record VZTD01001651.1, read on the forward strand.
AAAATGTAAATGGTTGCTAGTAAGCCACATGCCTTAAGACTTTATCAAGGCGCTGTCAAATCAGAGAAAATCACGTTTGCATGAAGTTGTCACCCGTCACCTTAGATATTCATTTTTATTTATTGGAGCTTCATCTCTTGTGCAATGAGTGACTCAGGCTGCTGCAGGATCCAGCATCTTTCACAGTAATGGGTTCACTAAAGCTGTAGCACTGCTCTTGGCTTCTGCTCAGCAGTTGGCCTGAGGTTACAAACTGTACTGTTTATTGAGCCTCATTAAAACCACTGTCATGTGGAATCAGCTTAGCTTGGCTTTAAGAAAATGTAGAATTGCCTAAACGTGCAATTCCTTTTGAAGTCAGAATACTAAGTTTGTACCATATTCCAGTGATTCTAATAATGATTCTAATCCTATTCCATGAGCAATAAATGGCCACATGTGTTTTTTGCTTTAAAATCTGACTCTGCAAAGGTAGTAATTATACTAAAATAATTTGAAGTTGTCTCGCAATTAATGTTGCAATACAATATTTGGCTAAGTAACAGAACTCAAATTTTAATCATGCAGGAGTTGTAAATGAATAGTATGTGTCCAATACTTTTGGCAAGAATCCAAAGAAGTATTTTAAATTTCATATTTAATGTTCAGTTTATCTAGGCTGGCCCAGAATATTTATTGAGCTGTTATCTCACATAGTATAAAGAGGTGATGAAGTGGGTTCTGCATGAGTGCTATTAAATATCCTCAATGTGCCATTACAACTGGTAGCCTTTTTGTAAAACAAGACCTTAGCAGCTTGTGATATATTGTACAGTAATTGATATAACAAGACTGTGATATATTATCATAGTGTTCCTACTCCAGAAATGGGGCTGGCTTCTTGGAGATACTGAGGAGAAAAAACCTTCCCCTAATATGTTTGTACATTTCCTTAGAACTATTTTATTGGTCCATCCAGAAAGGAAGTGTTAGAAAATAAGTATGACAGGAAGCAGGATTTAAGCAATCATTATAAAGATGGAACATGGCTAACAGTTTTAAAGTGGCAGAGAGATAGGTTTAATAAACCTTTCTAAGCCTTTTTGCTATCATAAATTGTGATAAAAAACAAAAGAGAAAGAATGGAGTCAAGCTACAATAAGGAGATAATTCCAAGCACTAACATCAATTAATAAAGAAATCATCCAGGCATTGAACTTGCTTCTGCTAACATCAGCAGCAAAATTCTTGGCAATTTTGTAAGATGACATCCAATGCAGGAAAATTAAAAGCTCCCTTATCAAACTAGATGCTGCAGTAATTTCCTCTGGGAATGAGGCACTTTTTTTCTGAAGTTATTCCTATTATAAACAATATTTAAATGACCTTTCACCTACACAGAGAATGGACTTCCCTCTCCTGTGTTACCCAAAACTATTCAGAGCTGGGACTTAGCATTAAGCTTATGTAATTTATAGATGAGGGTCTAATCTCATGACCAGAAAGCCCATTGTTAACTCACTGGGTGATGCATGTGAAGGGAGAGTGGGGACCAGAAACAGGAATAAAGATATATTTGGTATCCTTGCGGTATGGCCTCCGGGAAGCATTACTGTACTCTTAGGGACAAAAATTACCTCCATAACTTGTCAATCCATCTTCTTCACATCCCTTCTTTGAATTCTCTTTACTTTATCAGCTTTCACATTCTTTCTTGCACCTTCCAGGGAATTACTCTACAATACTAAACATACATGGAAGGAAGACTACTAAACATATATGTTCGTCAGAAAAAAATCAGACATATGAATTTCATCTTGTATATGGAATACTTGATTACTTCTACATTTTTATGTGACTATTTTAAGTTCAGGCATAAAATGGGAGGAAGGCTGTGAAAATTCTCTGCTAGCTTGGTCACAGGGGAAAATGTAGTGGTTTCTTTCTCCTTTTATTCTGAGTTACATTTTTTTTAACAAAGTGAATTAAAGACTCAGTAGTGCACCAGGAACTAGCTCTTCCAATGTGGCATTATCTTTAAATTTAATCCAGTATTTTTATGACTGCTTAAATTTAGTGCCATTATGGCTCTTAGCTGTAAATCATACTCTGAAGTAATCATGCAACCATGAAATAACCAGATCAATTCAAGTATCCTTTCTCCAGATGAAAACCAGAACCTAGAGGAAGAAGTGAGTCCAGGATGGCTTATCATCCTCCACTAACCCAGCAGGCCAGAAAGAACTGTAAGAAAATAAATGCAAAACTCTTCAGCATCACATTTGATATAATGATATCAATCTTGTCTTTTTTCTTTTCCTGTTTGAAAAGTTATGCAAATTTCTTTTCATCTCCCTATCACTATGATCATTTCAAGTGAACAGTAATCTGATAGTCTGTTTTATAGCCTCTTTCTTAAAAGTCTAGGCTTTCTTTTTTTGTTACTATTTAAAAATTGGCTATCATTAAATTTTAAAAGAGAGTTTAAAAGTCAGTAATTTTAATGAAAGAAATCAAGGAAATCTGGAACAATCTCACTCCACCTCATGGTGACATGTAAAAGCAATACATTAAAAAGAATTGGCAAGTTTAAGAGCAAACAGACGATGGAGATGGCTATGCAGGAAGCAGTACTAAAGCAACACTTCAGCACTGAAAACCTCAACTCTCATCAGCACAATGAAGCAAACATTTAACTATTGTTTAACAACAAAACAAAAATAATCAGGAAAAAAACCAAAAACTCTTCTATTAGATGAAGTAGTTCTGTGCTGAAATAAAAAGGCACATCCTCTTTATGACCCAAAAGAAACAAAACTAAAGAGGCAAAAATAGCAATACATGTCTTCATCTTGTAAGTAAATTTTTATTCAGTTGTACTTAAACACCTCACCCTGAAGAATGAATTATTACGTTTTGATTGTGGTCCATTATTACGGCAGATGAAATTCCAGCTGATGTGACTCATTAGACCTTAACCTAACAAGCTTTTCCCTCACTGCAGCAACAGGAAGTGGATGGAGTGGTGGGCTGTAACTATGATGTCTGCAGTCTCCTTTTTCCTTGGCCATGACTTCAGAAGTAACCTTGGCAGATCACAAAGTTTTTAGAATGGTACATCACTTCTGGCCACTTTTTTCTAGCATGAGTTGTGTGATTTAGCCCCATCACATAACAAGAACTAAACCACCACAAAAACCTGTAGTAGTAGAAAACTACTGTGAGAACGGGGGTCCTATTATTGACAAGCTTCCAGCACCCATGAGCAAAACCCAAGGACAGCTTCTTCTACACTGTTGTCAGCCAGAAGTTTCATTCCCTGAGCAATAAGGATTTTTCTGGTAATCCTTAGAAAAAACAACACTCTGTCTTCAAAAAATCCTTAGTGTTTCATTACCACTGAGTGACGTGAAGGCCTTTTTTAACTCACTAGAAATTTTGTCTCTGTGACATCAGCTCCACAGGTTAATTAACCTTCTGTGTTAAAAAAATACATGTATTTTTGGTAGGCATAAACAATCGTCTTTTAAATTCTTTTAAATTTTGGAGCCCAAAGTATGACTCAGAGCATAAAATGCACTAGAGCAGAGCGGATTTAGCATCCTTCCCTCTCTGCTTTTCTTCCCTATATGCTTTTCTTCCTTTTCTGATCACCTTCTTCTTTCTGTGGGCCACTATTCAGTTTTTCTTTTTCTATTTTTGCTTCAATTTTATTTTCTAAACTCAAATAGTTAGAAAAAAACTAAAACTTATTACTATGATGTAAGACACCTGGAATGTTTTCCCCATACTTTAAAAATTGAAATTTCTGATGCGCTATGTCTTTCCTTAATTAATAATCCTGACTAAATAATAATCCACTCTATTCATTTTTCTAGAGCCATCAAAATATTTACACATATGTAACTTCTCTGTCCCTAATTTTCATTAACTCCCCACTCCTTTCACCTCTCTTTTCTTTGTCTCCTTTCATTATTCATTCAGTCTTCTTCTTGGCCCTCATTTATTTACTGTAATTTGCACAGTGAGAAAAAAAAAAAGAAACCAGAGTACTTATAATGAACTAGTTGTGTTCAGAAAAAAATAATAGTAAAAAATTTTATGGCCATTTCATGACAAAGAGTTTAGATAGCAATCAGCATCTGCAGATCTGTGTGGCACTGAGGTGTTAGATGCAGCTCTGGCTGAACAAAGTCCTCTTCTCCTGAAGAACCTCCAGGACGGACATGGATAACAGCAGCGCCCATTTTAAGTCCAGGATCCCCATGACAGCAAGCCATGCCATCCACATTACAGAAAACATCTGTCATTATTTTCACCTCATAGATCATGGTCTTTAAAAGCGAAAGACTCTGCACAAGCACAGTGAGAGACAGAAATCTGAGCCAGACACTAGATTCAGAATGTTTACTAAATACCGAATTTAAAGGTGGATATTAGACAGCTTTCTTCTCTATCTGCCAAACATTTAAAAAAATTGATTGGGTGAAACTATCCATCCTGAAGAGCACATTAGCTGTGAACATGTTGTAAATCCAGATTTTTGTATGGCAGAAAGCTGCCCTTCCTACATTGATGAAAAAACTGAAGGACATTATTTTACTCTTGAACACATCAAGTAGTTTCTGTTGAAGCTTATGTACTACTCACAGTGGTAACTCCTGCTTTTCATAATTACGAGCTGTGGTCACTGGGTACTTTAGATAACACTCCACATTTGTGTAACACCCTATATATCTCATAATAAGTGCCATACTTTGTGGCACCCTCCCACAGCCTGGGCTTTGGGCAGAACATTTACCTACCCTGTACTTTGACACCTACTTGCAAAACAGAGCAGGTTACTCTGCGGGAAGCTGAGAGTGTATACCTCTTGTACCTATGATTTTCAATTCCTGAATCCTACAGATCATCTTTCTGAAGCAAACTGTCACCTCTTCTTCTTTACATTCAAAGCATACTCACAGAGGACACCTCTCACCTCTTTGCTTTCCTATCTACTGAAGCAACTATTTCACTACCATTATGTGTAGAAAAAAGGGGTAGGGTGTTGGGTTCTTTAAAAGGCATACAAATACAACTGTATATTCCAGGAGGAAAGAAAACAGAAACACTGCACTGCACAACTACTAGAATACACATAATTTTAAAAAGTTCCCAAATATTTGACAATAGGAATGAGATTTTTACCTACATAATGCAATTTCTTATTTTTCTTATATTCCCATATCACTGCTTTCACTAAAATGCAATGTTTTAAATTAAAAGGCCTCAGCTTCTCCTCTTCCTTGGGAGATATATGTAGAGATTCCACTTGGAAGGGAAGAGTAGTGCCTGAAACCAAGTGGCAGCAAATTTATTTCTGATCTTACTTTAGCTGAGAGGACCCACCAGGCTCAATAGGTTATGCCTCCCGTACAGTGGCATGATGTGGGAAACAGAGGAGTAAAAACCTCTACAGGCAATAATGGGTTTGATTTATAACCCTGGAAAGAGCTTGGGCTGATGTGATGACAAAGATATATAGACCTTAAGCAAGAGAATTATAAACCTATGTTTCTATAGTTATAAGTAAGAATATTTATTGGGTGATATGGTGAAGGGTTTTAAGTATAGTAATGTGATTTTATGGTTTAAGTTAAGAATTTAGATGTTATAATAGAAGTATATGTGTCTACATGAGCTGGCCAGTAACTGGTTGAAAGATAGATGCATTGCAGTAAAAGTACCAAAGGTGATAGGTTATCAAGTCAAAACAAAGTTTCGTGTTAATTGCTTATTGGATCAAAAAGTTATAAATTGCCATGTAACTTTGAAACTCGTGACTATCTTTCGTTATGGTGACTTGTTACTAAACCTCACAACCTCTGAGGCTGATGCTTTGTTTGTTTTTTTAAGTAATAAATCGTGTATAACCGTGATAGTCCCATCTCTTTAATAAGAACTCTGGCAGAAGACGACAGCATGAGGGTACAGAGATCTCTCGCAAGGAAGGGAAAATTGATACTGCAAATACATGCCTGAAATTGCTGGAGATTCACGAGGCTGTAATACTGCTAGAAGTCACAGGCCATCTGCCTTTACATACATAAATCTGAGAGATTTTCATAAAGAAGGTACAGCATACTATTAAACCGTTTTGCAGGCATTACAAGGAAAGCCATTCGATCTCTTCACGACACTAATGCCTCAAAACATGACTTCACCTGGCAATTCCTGGCCTACCGCCTCCAGCTCATGATACAAGCAGGAAGGACCACCTGAGAAATCCTTAAGCAAAACACTAACTGAAAATGTTTTATATCCACTGGTCAAGGTCAATTTTTTCCTTATGAAACACATACAAGATAGCCAAAAGGACAATTTACCTAAATCAATAAGTAGTAATACCTGCAATGATTTACTGCAATAGTAGAGCAACATGCACATTTGAGAGAAGAGTATCTCCTCATCTAGGTTACAAAGCTCTTTAAAATAGAGCCAGAACAGCATTCAGTTCCCTTTGGTTGCAGTGAATAGTTTGAAGGTTGAAATTACATTCTCTGTTGATCACTGGAAGACAGGGATAGGGACAGACTATTGAAAAATCTCACAGTGTCCTTTTGGCTGCCTTCCAGTCCCATCTCCAAGTGGCTGCTATTCTATTTAATGTAACTGGAGTCTACCCTTAGGATGAATATCTTTCTTCCTGACAGTTTTTGTTCTTTTTCAAGGCAGGGGAACAGCCACAGACCAACAAAGACTGCCTCTCTTGAAGCCTCAGCCGAAGGGCTCAGGAACGGAACAAACATGGCCAAAATGCTGCTGCATGACTGTCTTGCAAACGAGTTTCTCTACAATTTCACTGAAAATGCAGAGGATATAACAGCTGAGGTTAGGATAACCCCAGAAACAGAAATGTTTTTCAGTTGAAAAGATTTTAAAACAGCAATGGGTTTTGAGGAAAATCTGTTCCATAGCTGCAATACATGGTGACCAGTCAGAAAAAGATACAGTCTTGCTAAAAGATTGTAAGCTATAACTGATTCTTGTACTAACAATGTAGGCATTTTTAATACAGACACAGGCTAAAAAGGCTGGTTGCATATAAGAGCTTCAGACTTTTAATCAGGGATTCCAGAACAAAACCCAACCTGCTTAAAAAGTCTTCAAAACCTTCACCCATAAAAGGTTATATAAATTCTCTAAGAGGATAGCCCTGGGTTAATTGCCAACGTAATTATACCCTGTTTGTACTGACCAGATATTAAGGTTATGGCAGCGCACAGGTTCAACTCACACACATCAGTCTGTGTCTAACCTACAGTGCCCTTGGAGCACACACTACACCTACAAGGCCATGTTCCACTATGTGGTCGTTTTTCATGGCTACTGGCTCCAAAATTAGCCAAGCCCCAAACTGATCAATTTCTGTAGGCAGAGTTACAAGCTTCCTTGGCCTTCAGGCTTCACCAATTACTGATGCCCCTCGTGGACCTTCTTCCTGCTCTGCACTGCAGATGTTTGTGCAGCACAGAGGCTCTGAGGCACACAATAAATTGGTACCTTCTGCCTGTTATATCTGCAAGAAGCAAAACACTAAGGAGTTTAGCAGACATTTATGCTCCCCAAAATAGCCAGGACTGATTCACATTTACCCTGACTCACATAAGTTATCACAACCACATTACTTTCAGCAAAAACATCAGTTAAAAGGAATTTGTGTCAGGGCCACAAGCAAAGAACTATTCCATTACAGCATGCCTGTGCTGGGATGTTGTTAACATCTTCAGCAATTCCCTTAGGAAATGTCAACAGCAGCACCACAAAAAAGCAAACATATTTGTTTGTCTAAATATTAAGAAGAGCCTGAAACAGTTTCTAAAATGTCAGCAAGAAAACCACACTCAAAACCAGCATAATTTCTTTTTGTTGCAAACATAAATAGTTCTTATGTTAGTTTGGAGAGCAGTCGATGGGGAGTCAGCCTGGGTACCAGAGTGAAGCAGATATTCCTCTTCACAGTATGCAAGAAACATATTAATCATGCAAATAGAAAGCCTTTTGAGGGAAAGAAACAAAGATACTATTTATCTTTGGGATAAGAAAAGTAAACATGTAAATATCATGCTTTTAGAAAAAGAGGGAAGTCTAAGGGATGGCTTGTATTTTACAGCTGCTGTGTCACTCTTTTCTGTACACAGTGAAGGGTGAAGTATCTTGCACTTAAACTATTGCTTATTTCTTTTACATACTGCATAACACAGTCACAAGACTCTAGTATTGACAACTGCACTAACAAAACCCACTTTCCAGATATACAACACTCTTAAGAAACCTTCCACATTTTAGAATACACTAATCATTATTCAATATTTTAGTGTTCTTATTACATAAGATATATATATATCATTATTATTTCCCATTATCTTTACTGTGGGATAATCAGCAGTGGTGCACTCATTGGTTGCACTCTTTTTTTTATTGCAAATAGACCCATATAAAATCAGCTGGAGGTTTGGTCCCTCTGTCCTCTGCACCTCAGAAACAACATTCACCTGTGTATCAGAGAGCAAGCAGCTGCAGATCCCATACATTCCATCTGGAGAAGAGAGAAAGGCTGCAGTGCTCAAAAGCAGGTGCCAAGCATAACTAATATCTAGTACCAACAGGCCTAGGATTTACTGTTTCCATAGAATTTTAGAAGGTAGGAAGTGGCTTTATGACACGGAAATAGAAACCAAGCCACTGTCAGGTACTGTCCATTATTCAAAGCTTGTTTATTACCCTGCAAAAAATCTGGAAGAGACAATCCCCTGCAATACTCTAGATAATCCCATATGGTTCTCCCTTCTCTAGCTGGCATGAGGCAAGCCCCTTTTGAGTTCCCTCTTCACTAAATCCTCTGTTAGCTACATCCAGCTCTCCACAGCCCAGTCTACCAGTCTAATAGGTACTTAGCCTATTTAGCACCGTTTAAGCTAAAACTTCTCTACCACATCTCAGCCTTCCTGGAAACAGCTTAGAGAGGATACAGGGCCTCCACCACAGGTTATGTGATAAACTACTTTTGTCACTGTTTTTTCCACTTGAGAGTCTGGGAAACACAACATCATCTGATTCATTTAACATAAATAATTGACAAGCCTCCTTCCAGTCAAAATTGTTTGTTTGCTATTGCCTTTATAAATAAAGACAGACCTTTAATAGAGTATAAATGTGCAGTTGTGCTTCAAATATTTGAGTAGCTTGCTATATAAAAATAAAAATAAAGCCACTGTTAACAGTAAAATATAGTTATCCTATCACTATGAGTTTTCATGCTTATCACATCTCCAATGACTTACAGGTTCTCTTCTTTTTTCACTTTTCCTAACAAGCACAAGGATATTTTTCATTGCTGAACATGTGAGCTGGAAGCTGAAAATCAGGTTAGATGCTTACTCATCAATTAGTAATTAGGATTTTGCAGGTCAAGTTCTGTCCCAGTGTCAGCTGTCAAGTTACCTTTTACTGCAGCCATGTTAAATAAAAACCCCCATCCACACTTTGTACTGACAATCATAAATGTAAATACTTCCATCCATGGGAGCTGATGGTTACTGGACAGGAAGAGGACAGGCTGGGAACAGAACTGAACTCAGCTCTTCACCTGAATGTGTTCTAGTGAAAACAGTCAAGAAATCCACTGACTACCTTCACAGCTCTTAATGCCTTACCTTAAGCAGGAACAAAAGCCCATACCCATGACTTTTGTGAACAGCAGACATGAGACATAAAGACATAAAGGCAGTTCTACCTTTTTGTTTTGAGGAACTCCTCAATTTCACTTGGAATCAGAAGTATTAAGAAAAAAAGTTATTCCAACTCAGCAGGCAGCAATCACAGAGCAATGACTTCTCCAGTTGGTACTCAAGTTCCTGATAAAATAGGGATTTGTGAGGAAAGAAAAGCTGAAACTCAGCATCCATATCAAGGGGATAGAAGGAATCCTCCCTCCAGTGCCACACACACAGATGCTGTATCTCTCCTGGATCCTGCTGATAACATATGCTCCTGAGGCATCTTCTGTTATTATCACAGACAGTGCAGACAAGCTATGCCAGCCTTCTCTAGTATTCCTGATCTCCTATAAACACCACAGGGTTCTACACATTTTATCTGCTTTATATCTTCAAAAAGAAGATATTATTTGGGGAATTTAAGGGAATGTACTTAATTCAAAGGAGGTTTATGAGCATTCTTGCTTATAAGGTGTTTTGAGGATGAGTTATCTAATAAGGAAGGCCCATTAAACTGAGTAAGATGATTCTCAACATAAATTGAATAGAGTAAGATGATTACTTTTTTTCTCAGCTGTGCCCGTCAGTTCTCTAATTTCCACTGGAAGAGAGAGAATATGCCCAGGAAAAAGCCTCAATTACTATTCCTGTCTGTGACCACAACACAACTTGAAGTTCAGCTCCAAAGACAGCTGGCATCTGAGACGACACGGTCCTGACACAGAGCAGTCTTGTTTCCAGCTTACAATCTGTTTCTGCTACTGATGTAAATATATTTTGAATATAAATGAGTGAGTCTGGTCCCTAAAGATTACAGGGGGCAGGAAGAGAGCTTCCCACATTCTTGACAATGTTTTGAGTCTATGCATCTCTTTATACTTCTCTTTGTGCCACCAAAAAAGGCCTGACAACAGGGTTAGAGATACCTGTAAAGTCAAGCACATTTGCTTTCGCAGAACTAGGGGCAAAATATGAAGTTATAAGAATATTGAAAAGGCATCATTATTCGAAGTCAAGTCTCCATTTAACCACATTTAATGTTGTTATCACCCATATAACATGCTCCACTTTGTCTTTGGAAGGAGATGCATTGGTCCCACTGGATACAGTCATTCTTTTTGAATTAGTAAGTATTCCTTTCAGGGCCCCAAGGAGAGCCCTAAAACATAACGAGGAATTCCTATTCAAAGGAAGAAAAGCACAAAAGATGCTCTCACTTCGTGAAAAGCTTTACTTAAAGCAGGACAGAAACCCAAAATGTCCACAGAAGGGCTACCGAGTAACAGAAGGGATAGCAAAGGTGGGAGAGTGGCCTTTCATGTCAAGGGATGTTGTGATGCCTTTTATCTCCAGTACTGGAGATACTGGACTCAGCATTTAAATACATCAACTGGTGCTGTACACTGACAGCAGTGCAAATCACTGATTAGATTGGGCACCAGCACAAAGCAAATATGAGAGACCATCACCAATGATAGCTTTGCCAAAGAGCTTCTTCTTCATCTGCTATCATCAGAACACGTACTCAGGAACCAGTAGAGCAAACCCCTTTGATGGATAATACCAATGCACTTTACATCCCAGGGACTTTCTTTTTAGTGGATAAGGAACACATCTGCTGGAGCCCATCAGCATCCTGCAACAGAACAACCTTCAGCCTCAAATCTGATGAGTCTGACTGTGTGATGGACAGGCAGCTACATAAGTCTGTGCCAAAGCATTTGGGGAATACATACGTCTTTTCAAAAATAACATTTTTATTGAGGTTTTCAGTTCACTTACTAGAGCTCAATTCAGTCAGTATGGCAACTGCATACCAAGTACCACTACATTTTGATCAGCAATTCAGCCAGATCTTCAGATTTTCAGGGAACAGCCTGAGCATTAGATCTGTAGTTAACAAAGTTCTGGGCCAAAAAAGGCCCACTGTTAAGGGAGAGCTGTCCAGGAGCAGGCTTGAGCAGATTCTTCAACAAGGTCACCATATGTTTGGTATGCACTAGTTATGCTTTTCTGTGTGATCTACCAGTCTGGAAGCCAACGGGTAATGTTGTCTTTATGACTCAGACTTGATTTAAATTAAGACCTATTGAGTTAATTTCCCAGCAATTCAAGACATATTCAATCAGCTTTACATCATCAATGTGTATTGAAGTAGGGAACACAAGGTTTTGGAGCTGCTGGCTGAAGACCCAGACAGCTACGTGCTGACAGCAGAAAGAGAGTCCTGCAACTGCTGCTCATTCTGGAGTTACTACACTATGAGTAGACTTAGATGGTCAAACTTCTGTTATCTGTATTTCTGCTTATTGGACTCTGTCCATTTTGCTATACACCAAAGCTGGAATAAGTCTACTTCTGTTCAGTCTGTTCAGCTATTGTTTAGAAAAAACCGACCAATCAAACAAACAGCACCACTTCGGCTAAGACTCTTATTTCGGCACATATAAACAGGTTTTGTGACCTTTCCAAGGCCCTGTTTCTATAGAATTTAAATATATTACTAATGCTAAATATGAGAAAATTGCACCTTCCAGTAAGTCAACCAAGACTGCTGAAGTGCAGTACAGCATAACTTCTGACTCCCAACATAACAAGAAGTGTAACATTTACAGTATGTTACAGGAATACTGGCTACACAGGCTAGTCTTTTCATTCTGCTAGGCCTCAGACAAGATTGCTTGTTGTCCTAGAACGAGTACAAGGATAAAAGTGTAAAGGTTCAGGACACATGACAGCATATCCAACATACAGCAGTAATACTCTCAATTCACAAGTGTTCTTACATAAAATTGTTTAGAATTATGGCACACAGTTGTAGAATCACAGAAGAGTTTAGGTTTGAGGGGACCTTTAGCACTTACCTGCTCAAAAGTCTTGCTCAAAGCAAACTCAACTTTGAAGATAGGTTTGACTCTGAAGTCAGGACAAGAGAGAGCCTTGTCCAGTCAACTCTTGTGCGTCTCCAAGGAAGGACATGGCCAGTAAGTAGGTCAAGACCAGTCATTATTTCCCTCAACTCAGCACCCATGAGACAGCACAAAAGTACTGGGCACAGCACTTTGGGCTCCCCAGTGTAAAACGGACATTGACAAACTGGAGCCAGAAGAATTGGTTTCTCCATACCAAAGCAACAGTTTTCCTCCAATACGTGTATCAAATAAAACCAGTACTAATTCTTGGCCAATCTAGTAGACTGTAGCCTTTTTTTGTCATTGGAAAATATTGCTTCTTAACGTTCCAAGGAATATTTTGGGGCCAGAGATACATTTGCCATTTCTGATAGTCAGTTTCTGGTTGTCTCATTTAAAAATTTTATTTTTTTCTATTAAGTTTACATTCCAAACAGAGATACTGTACTTTAACCTGATGCTTCCAAACAAGAACAACTCTTGCCTTTCATATTGACTTTCACTCCCAAATCATGACCAAATTTGTATATTTAGAGGTTCCTAGATTCAGTTTTCAAGCACATGAATTATTTTGAAAAAATCTCTCAGAAAGGAGACATACAATTTGTTTCAATGCCATAGCCCCCTTTTAAATATCAGAGAACTTTTACCATAAATAACTTGTACATATCTCAGGGGGATTTTCATAGACATTACAGGAAACAAATCAGCCTTAAGCAATGTCCTTGTGAAACATACTGCATATCACATTTTTATTAATTTCTGTGCAGCTTCAAATGTCTGCTTCATGGCATATGTAATATATATGCAACAGTACCTGCTTCTTTCTCAACACACTAACACTCACTCACAGAATGCAACAGCTGCGTGTATAAATAAACATCAGTTATTACGGTTACCAGGGACAATACAAAATACGTTTTCATCTGGAATATTTTTTAACACCCAGTGTGTGCAGAAAAAGTATTGCATCACTAAAAATATCTTCAAATAGAGAATGACAGAGCAGTTAGAGCAGCACCACGTGGGTCAGGATGGCCGAGCGGTCTAAGGCGCTGCGTTCAGGTCGCAGTCTCCCCTGGAGGCGTGGGTTCGAATCCCACTTCTGACAGCTGTGTTTTGGGGCTGCAGCTGAGGATTTTGGCTTTGCCTACTTTGGAAAAAAAGAGGCTGAGGAAATATATCATCGACGACATCATCGCACTCCACAGCTTCCTGAGGAGGGAAAAGGGAGGGTGCTGATCTCATCCTCCAGGTATCCACTGACAGGAGGTGCAGGAATGGTTCAGGAGCTGTTCGACTGAACATTAGGAAGCACTTCTTTACTGAGAGAGTGACCAAAAACTGGAACAGGTTTCCCAGAGAGGTGGTCGATGCCCCAAGCCTGTCAGTGGTTTAGAGGCTTTTGGACAATGCACTCAAAAACTTGCTTTAACATTTCGTCAGCCCTGAATTGGTCAGGCAGTTGATGATCACTGCAGGTCCCTGCCAACTGAACTTTCTATTCTAAAATTCAAAAATGGTGTCTTAAAATAAAATGGAAGATCTAATTTTTTCAGCCTAAAGCAGGCAGCAGGCCATAGTGCAACCCCCAAAATCTGGTGGGGTTCTGCTTGCCCCCCACCACCATGCCTGCACCAGCCCTCCACCTTCCTTGCATTAGCTCTGATGCTGGATGCCAGGCCAGGCACCTCACTGGCACAGTGAGAAATGTTACTGCCCCAAGATGGGCTTCTGCTGCTTTAGGGAGTGGCACCCACCTGCCAGGCAGTCACCCACAGGGTTCTGGCACTTGCTTAAGTGGCAGGAGAAGGGGAGCGAGCAAAGGAGAGCACGAGAGGGAGAAGGCAAAACCTCCCTCTCTCCCTCTTTTGCCAGAGGCAAGCTGTTATTTTGGCTCCAGATGTTTTCTAAAACTACAGCTTCCAGCTCAATGCTAGATGCTTTTTTCTTTACTTTTAATTGGTCTCCAAAATACTCTGAATACTGCTTTGTGTTCTTGATTTGTTAGAATTTAAAAATCTCTCAAAAGCAGGTGTGAACCAGTAAACTAACTAAATTTTCATGTTATATGTCTAGAGTTAAACACACATTAAGTGAAATTCTAGAATACAAAGTATTTCTGAGAAAAAAGATCACAAACAACAGTCACAAAAACAGTCTTCCCATGAATGAAGGGAAAGACTAGGAATTTTAGTGAAAGTTAAATATCCAGCACTGCAAACACCCAGCAGACATAACGATAATGACCTCTGAAAATACATAACACTAGATCATTATAAATGAGCAGCTAAAATAGGTGAATCAATGAATTATTCCAAGGGAAGAAACAAACCGAGATAGTGTTTTTAATTACGTGATATTAACACAAACTCTGACAAAGGTAACTAATTCCTTCCATCTGCAAATACTACTGAACAGTCCTTGAGTAGAGTGCTTACCTGCAGAAAATACTTCTCTACCACACCTTGTATACAGAAGATATACATCTGTTTTTCTCCAGGACTTAACCCATGGGGTGGTGTTAACCCATCCCTCTTACTAGGCAAGCAGTACTACAGGCTGTCAGCATACACAGGGATGCTTTCACCTCCTGAACTGGTAAAGTGTTTGATTCCACGTTCCTGACAGCAATTCTACCAGTACTGGAATTCCGAAAGCAGCACATTTGCCTGCTATGAACACACAGCAAGTCCAACATGTCTGGATCTGCCAAACACAACAAAATCAACAGGCAGCCACCTAAAGCAGTAAGTAAGCAAGTCTGAAGTTGCAGGATGCAGAGCTGGCTGGTCTTCCTATGGGATCTATTTTGGATGAAACATGAAATCAACATCAAGTGCCACTAACACAATTTACAACAGTAGTATATTATCTACCTTATAGAGGCATCAAATCAATATTATTAGAAGTAATTCAATCTAAACTAAGAGTGTAGACTCTTCCTAAAGTTTGAAGAAAAAAGTATAACTGAGGTAGAGATAGATATAGATATACATATCAACCATTAAATAATTATATGTCACAAGATAAACAGCAACTTTGAGGTCTTGAATCTCTTCAGATTCATTTCAATTACAATACAAATATTGAGATCATACAAATCAGAACAGATGTACCTACAGTATGACATGGTTTAAGCATCCCAGAAAACTACTCATGAGAAGACTTCTAAATAATTATGCATTCGAATACCTATTCAGAACTGTAGCTTTTTTCTACAATCCCTTCCTGATCCTACTTTAATCCCCACTGAGAGGCTTGTATGGAGGGCAGAGAGAGAGAACTACACAGGGCTCTGGCCACCATTCAGGATAACAAAAGCCCCACCTCCGGTGGCAGTTCACAAGTTACTTCAGTGGTCCCAGGATTTCACCCCATGATGCAGATCGTCTATGAAACAGCAGCAACATTACAGATGCACAGAGCCACAGGATAAAAACTCTGCAGCCAAGAACTCTTCATAGTTTGTAGTTAACAGTATTTCCCTTCTAGTAACACATTGTAATGGGTAAATTATATATGCAGATGAGATTTAATTTGGATTTTCAATAGAATCACAAAATAAAACATAATATTCTTCCAAGCCAACTCTTCCATAATTACAGACTATAAGGATGAGCAAAACTAAAGAGGCAGAGGGAGGGTTAAATTCCAGGCCATCATAAACTACAGAGACTATAGGACTTCATCAAGAAATCTCTGTGTGAAGTTCAATTCCTTGTTCTCAAGCAGATAATTTTTCCTGAATTAAAGGCCTGAACAGAAAAAAATAATCTGTCAAATCCTTCATTAATGTTATGTATGTAACAGCCACTTTTACAAATATGCAAGAAATTGCGGCAAAACACACAGAAACTGACAGAACTGACAGAAAAGACTTCTGTGGAGACAAGTCTCTTCCTATAAATTTGCTTCCAGAAACTTTCACAAGATGGACTGGACAGAATCTAGAGAGGCATCTGAGGGGAAGAAAAACAATCACTTATAAAAAATATCTGATAATCAGCATGTATGCTTGGTATTTCATAATCGCATGCTGATATCTGCACTCTTTTATATACAAGCTGTTTAGTGAGGCTCAGAAACTCTTCACATTAATATGTTCAGCTCTGTGGGCAATTTAAAACTGAAATAATCACATTAGCTAGACAAGGTCTTCAGACTTAAATAAATTTCATTATTAAAGGAAGCACATGATCAGCTTTTTCTGAGATTGAAACTGCATGCATCTTAGCCATAGCTAGTCACAAGGATTGAGACCAAACTCTCAACATTTGCATGTGCTGTGAATATTTCCTGTGAGAAAATGCCACAAGGTGAGAAGTACAGAAAAACAAAGAGCTCAGAATTCTTTTCTCTCTATGGCATGGTGCACAAAGCAGCGCTTCTGGTTAATAAGATACAGAGAATGGCAAATCTTTTCTTTTTTTCTTTTTTTCCCTCTCTTTTTTTCTCTTTTTCTCTCTCTCTTTTTTTTTTTTTTTGAATTTAAGAAAGGGACTACACACTTTTCAAACAAATGTATTTCAGAGTGCCAATGCAAACAGGAGGTAAAAGCCAAAGAAACCTGTTGTGCTTTACCAAAGACCAGTTTACTTTAAGGAAGCCTCTATTAAATACAACCTTTAAATTAATAAGGAATAAGGATTCTCTTGCAGCTCCAGCGAGAGATGTACATGTGAGCATGTGTACATGTGAGAGCCCTTATCGACCAGAAGGGGAAAGAACAGAGGCAGAGCCCACACTCTGTGTGAAATCCCCTTGAATGGGTTTCAGGGGAATAGATAATTTTATGGGCAAGCTGGGACTCTACCATTACCACTACTGCAGCATCTTACCTGTGAGGATATTGCCACATAGAACTTAATCATTCAGATAACATTTTTTCTCGCAAACAAATGGTTATCAGCAAACTTTCCTCATCCTGGTTTTCTGAATGTTGCCCAGGGACTAGGGGAGAATACAACACAGCAGAAACCATCTCATATGCTCATCACAAAGCGTAATAGATACCCGGATCTGATCTGATCTTGCCAATCAGCATGAGTCACTGAACAACTGAAATAGATGGAAACTACTTCCAGTATTTGTCTCCTGACACCAAAGCCACACATCACTTTGAAAAGACTTAGATGAAGTTCAGACAAGTATATGCTAAGTACGTGGACACTGAGGGAGTTTTGAGATATCTCATTACTTCTACTGCTCATTAGTGGATAGGACAGTATATTTACAACACTTTGTGATTTTTCAAAGGTTTTTTCTAAAACAGAAGTAAAAAGAATAATCAGGATACCACAGCTCACCTGCTTCCTTTGTCATTGACGCAAGCCTACAACGACAGTTCAAAGCATGTCTGAATTTGAGTTTATCTTACCGAGAAACAATCCATTACCAGCCACTAATGATCTTTTCCTGCCCTAATGAATCTACCTTGAAAGGAATCTACCTGGGGCTTCATGCTGTTCACAGTTATTAAAACATGAAAGTTGGACTAACTCTGTTAAGGACAATCATGGTTAACTCTGATGCCAGTTAAATGTCAGCTTTATGAACTGGAATCAATTCAGACAATGCAAGTAAATCATTGTATTAAAGACAATGCATGCAGCTGCTCTTCTCTCAGTACAAGGGTCTTGGACCTCTACTGGCATAACTCATACTGCAGAGGGGCAGGCCCAAAGGGCCGTTTTGACATGAGGAAACACAGCTGCCTGGAATGTGAAAGTAACACATAGTTGTTTCTGATAACACAGAGATCCTTGTGACAGCATAGGCAACAAGCTACCTGCCACAAGCCAAGCTTGCATCTGGATCTCCTACAGACAGATACGGTCAGAATATGGTGCAGCTTGTTGTTCTTTCTGCTGCTAGTGCTCTTCATAAAAATATTGGAAAAAAATAGTAATTTTTAGTAGGCATGCCTGTCCTTAAGCCAGTCTTGCTCCATTTGCAAAAGTCACATTCCCCTTTTAGAGGTCTTTTTACTCTCAGCCGAACCACTAGTTGTTTGTTGCTAGAAATAGTAACCCTTATCTCAGAGTGGTAATGCCACACTCAGGCTTAACTAGAATTAATTTGTTTTCCTTTTCCTTCAGTGTTAGTGCCAGTGCCAGTGCTAGGCTCTGGCAGTTCCCACTCCCCCCAGCACAGCACAGCATTAGCTGGATGGTCCCCATTGCTGCTGGACAGCTACACAGACTCCTCACCAAAGCACCCAGGATCTTCAGTGTCTCCTCAAAGAGGAGGGCCCACCAGTCTTACATCATACAACTGCTAAGAAAACAAAACCTCATGCAAAATCTCAGCTTCAGGACTCTCCCTGGGCTGCCCTGCCTGGATCGCAGGTGTAGCAGCATTGCTTTACCCTCCTCTCCCAAATAATCTGTGCTCCGTAATTAGACTTACTCCTTATCTGCAGCCTAGCCCAATATCCTCTTAATACATGCAAGAAATCCAGGTTGGATGAGACCAGTGGCCAGCCCCGCTCAGCATCCTCTGGGATGGTGGCCAAGACCAACCTTGAGACAGAAGTCAATACAGACAGTGGTAAACAGCAGGAAAAACAGTAGGACAAAGCTTCATTGCTTCCAGAAATTTGGGGTTCAGAGGTTTCTTATTGTAGAGGTATTTCTTTGTTTCATATCCTGCAAGAAGTCACTGGGGCTGCTGGGGCCTCTCAGGATCCTCCTGCTCAGAGCCAGCTCAGCTGCAGCAGATTGCTCAGGGCCACAGCCTGTTTTGATTGTCTGCCAGGACAAAGACCATACAATCTTGTGGCAAACTCTTTCAGTGTTTAAACCACCTTCCCATTAAAGAAGTGGGGTTTTGGCCATTTTCTGAAATTTTTAGCATTCACATGCTGCTGCAAAAAATTCCAAAGCCTGCCTGTGCACTGCCTGAAGAACTTTGTGCAAGCCAGTGTATGGAGGAAGGGCAATGTTCCTCACATCTTCCTACACTCTGCTCAGGACCACTGCTCTACTTTAATGTGAAGTAATGATCTCATAAAGGTTTTAAGGCCATAGCAAAGGTTTAAAGACCACAGCATTCATTACTTTAATTGGAATACTCTGACATGTGTAACTTTTCTGGTTTCTGGACTTTCCCTATGTTGTTCATAAAGATTCCTGTCTTTGTCGTGAGCCGTGGAAGCATCCAGCATTGCTCCACAATACCCAGAGAAACAAGATCATTCTGTTTACAACTAGTTTATCCTAATAAATGCCAAAATACTTCTCATATCTCACACTAATAAAAGTCAGGCAAAATGCAATAATTTGCCAAAAGGTAAATAACCTTTTAATGGCATCTTCAATTCTTGGAAGTAGTCTCATAGCTTTTTTGCTCTTATTGTGCATCTGTTGCATTTGTTTCTCCCCTTGCCAGGAGACTCCCCATCCGCTGTATACATCTGAAAGAAGTATACAGGCTAAGAAGGAAGTTTTACCTATTCCAATCTTCAGACTCACATTTTCATAACAATAATAGGAATAAAGATAATAGAATAGAATCATAGAACGGTTTGGGTTGGAAGGGTCATCCAGTTCCAATCCCCCTACCATGGGCAGGGACACTTCCCACTAGACCAGGGTACCTCAAAGTCCCATTCAGACTGGCCTTGAATATTTCCAAGCACCTGCAACTTCTCTGGGCAACCTGTTCCATGGTTTCACCATCCTCACAGTAAGGAATTTCTTTTAATATCTAATCTAAACCTACCTCTTGCAATTTAAATACATTAGCCCTTGTTCTACCACTATATGTCCTTGTAAAAAGTCCCTCTCCAGCTCTTCCATAGGCCCTCTGTAGGTGCTGAAAGGTGCTATGAGGTCTCTCCAGAGCCTTCTCTTTTCTAGGCTGAACAGTCCCCAGCTCTCAGCCTGACTTCACAGGAGAGGTGTTCCAGCCCTCTGACCATCTTTGCTTCTCTCCTCTGGACTTGTTCCAACAGGTTCCTTTCCTTCTTGTGTTGGGGAACCGAGGGTTGGACACAGCATTCCAGGTTGGATCTCACAAGAGCAGAGCAGAGGAGCAGAATCCCCTTCCTTTCCCTGCTGCCCAGGCTGCTTTTGATGCAGCCCAGGACACGTTTGGCTTTCTGGGCTGCAAGCACACATTGTCAGCACATCTTAAGCTATCAATCCACCAACATGCCCAAGTCCTTTTCCTCAAGGCTGCTCTCAATCCATCCTCTACCCAGGAGGATGCCCCAACCATTGTGTAGGAGCTTGTACTCGGCCTTGTTGAACTTCATGAGGTTTGCATGGGCCCACTTCTCAAGCCCGTCCATGTCCCTCTGGATGGCATTCCTTCCCTCCAGTGTGTCAACCACACCACATGGCTTGGTGTCATTGCCAAACTTGCCAAGGGTGCCTTCAATCCCCCTGCCCATGTCACCAGCAAAGCTGTTAAACAGCAGCAGTCCAATACTGACCCCTGCAAAATGCCACTTGTCACTGCTCTGCACCTGGATATTGAGCTCTTGACAGCAACTTTTTGAGTTTGACCAAACAGCCAGTTCCTTATCCACCAAGTGGTGCATCCATCAAATCCATGTCTCTCCAGGTTACAGTCAAAGGATGTCATGTGGGACAGTGTCAAATGCCTTGCACAAGTCCCAGTAGATAACATCAGTTTTTTTCCCTTATCTACCAACACTGTAACCCCATCATAGAAGGCCACCAAATTTTTCAGGCATGATTTGCTCTTAGTCAAACTGTGTTGTCTGTTAGCAATCACATCCTTATTTTCCATGTGCCTCAGCAGGAGAATCTGCTCCATGATCTTGACAGGCACAGAGGTGAGACTGACTGGCCTGTAGTTCTTCACACCTTTTTTTGTTTTTCCTTTTTAAAACTAGCGGTTATGTTTCCCCCTTTCCAGTCAGTGGGAACTTCACCAGACCACCATGACTTCTCAAGTATGATGGATAATGGCTTAGAAACTCCTCTGAGAATTCCCTCAGGACCCACAGATGCATCTCATCAGGCCCATGGACTTGTGCCTCTTCATGTTCCTTAGATGGTCTTGAACATGATCACCTCCAGTGCGTGGTTCTTCATTCTCCCAGTTCCTGCCTTTGCTTTCTGTGACTTGGGCAATGTGCCAGGAGCACTTGTAGGCGAAGACTGAGGCAAAAAAGGTATTGGATACCTTAACCTTTTCCATAGCCCAGGTAGCAAGGTCTCTCATTTCCTTCTGGAGAGGGCCCACAATTTCCCTAGTCTGTCTTTTGTTACTGATATTCCTATAGAAGCTTTTCTTGTTGCCCTTTATGTTCCTGACTAGGTTTGATTCTATCAGGGTTTTAGTTTTCACGGTTTGATCCCTGATTGCCCAGACAATTTCTCTGTATTCCTCCCAGGCTACCTGTCCTTTTTTCCACACTCTTTTTTGAGTTTGAGCTTACCCAGGAGCTTCTTGTTCATCCACACAGACCTCTTGAAATTTTTGCCTGATTTCCTCTTTGTTGGGATGCATCTCTCCTGAGTTTGGAGATGATCTTTGAATATTAACTGGTTTTCTTGGTCTCTTCCCTATGGGTCTTTATTCCATGGTACTCTACCAAGAAGAGTACCTAAAGTGGGACAAGGTCTGCTTTCCTGAATTCCAGGGTAGTGAGATTGCTGTGCACTCTCCCCGCTGCCCTAGGGGTATTGAATTCCACCATTTCATGGTCACTGGAGACAAGGCTGCCCTTGAGCTTCACATTCCCCAGCAGCGTCTCTTGTGTGGTGAGAACAAGGTCCAGCATAGCACCTCTCCTTGCTGGCTCCTCTATCCCTTGGAGAAGGAAGTTACCATCAATGCTTTCCAGGAACCTCCTAGATTGTTTAGGTCCTGCTAAGTTGTCCCTCCAACAGATATCAGGATGGCTGAGGCCCGCCATGAGGACCAGGGCTTGTAAGAATATGAGGCGGCTCCTTTCTATCTACAGAGGGCCTCATCTACTCAATCTTCCTGGTTGGGTGGCCTGTAGCAGACCCTATAATGTCACCTGTCACCTTTAGTCCTGACCCATAAGCCACTGGTTGGCTCTTCATCCATCCCAGAGCTCAATGCATAGCTGGTCATTGACATAAAGGGTGATGCCCCCTCTTCATCTTCCCTGCCTGTCCTTCCTACAGACTGTGTATCCTTCCATTCCAACGCTCCAGTCACAGGAATCATCTCATCACATCTCTGTGATATTAGGAAATCAGACATAGAATTCTGTGTTCAGAAAATAACCTTGTCCATGTTAAGAAACAAACCAAAAAAATGGGGTTTTGGGAATGGGGGAAGTTTCCATCTGATTGTACAGTCCACAGAAGAACATGCATGTTGGGGGTTTTAGGAGTTCCTTTTTTTGTTCCTTTCTTTCCCTCTTAAAGAATTTTTTCCCCATGCTAAGGGACAATTGCTGGATGCTTAAGAAAGACAAAAGACCTGGCCATGGGAGGGGGAGGCCAGCTGTCCACTTTTACCTTTTTTTCTTCTCTGGTGGAGGAGGAGATGCCGTGAGATTTGAACTGGAAAAAAAAGGGTTGGGTACAGTGCCTAGGCTCTTTTTTCTTCCAGTGTTCAGAGGGGAAGGAGAGGCTGCAGTCGCTGTAGGGAGAACTCACCGTCACTGCGGGGTCTTGCCTTCTGCTGCCTTCCTTTCTACCGTGAGTGGAGTTTGCTCGCTGGAGCGGCCGTTTGCATAGGGACCCTTTCACCATCTGCTTTCGTGCCTCAGGGGGCCCGGGACCCCAAGCCCGCCTTCCCCTGCTCTACCGGGAGGCAGCTGCCCTGCCTCNACCGCGTGCTCCCCGAGCTCGCTGCGGAGCGCCCCCTGCCGGCGCGGGGGAACCATCGCACCCGCCCCGCTCACCGGGAGCCGCCAGCGCCCCTGCCGGCCGTGAGCGGAACTGCACCGAAGGGGAAAGGGCCCGACAGCCGAGAGAGGCTGCCCTGGGTTCTGGTTCTGTTTGTTGGTACTGCCATAGTTATTATTGTTTTGTTTGCCTTGCTACAGATATATATATATATATATCTATATATATAAGTAAAGAACTGTTATTCCTATTCCTCATGTTTTTGCCTGAAAGCCCCTTAATTTCAAAATTATAGTAATTTGGAGGGAAGGGGGTTACATTTTCCATTCCAAGGGAGGCTCCTGCCTTCCTTAGAAGACACCTGTCTTTCAAACCTAGACAATGCATTTAAACTAAGATGTCATACAGAGGAACAAAAGAGTTCACGACAAGGCTTAAGTGTTGTTCTTTCACTGTGGTTATTTAACACAAAGAATATCTCAGAGTTACATGAAAGATCAAACAGGGACAAAAGCTCAGACTGTGTGGTCATCCCCAGCCCTTCATAGAGTTTCTTGCACAGTTTTGGACTGGGTGTTGAGAAAATTCCATTTCTTCTGGAAAAATATCTATTGAACAATAAAACAGGTTTCTACTTTACTTGAAAGATGGATAAAAGGGTGGAAAGCATGTTGTATTAAGGCGTTAAAAGGATTACAGGGATTAAGGCAACTACAATATGACATAACAAGCCCTGTACAAAAAAAAGGGTTGCCCCCTTTAGCTTTGCTGTAATGAAGATTGAACAATAAATTATATACCAAACATTATCCAAAATAAATCATGGACCATATCTAGTAGTAAATGAATTATCCCTGCTCCTCAGAACTTCTCTTTTTCATAAGGAGCCATCCCTCTAGACAGTCTGAAGAGAACTGAGTGCATTTTTTTCCAGTAACTGTGAGAATGAGGAAATAGAACTAAAACTCCCATGTGATAAGTTGAATTTCAAGAGCTAGAATTTTAATATGGCTACCTAGTTATAAAATATTTGCTGTAAAATTATACTTGTATTAATGAATTTTTGGATGTTTGCAAGCTTAGAAACTGCTACACAAAGGACAAATCAAAAATACTGGCTGTAGGCAAACCAATTTCCAGTGTTCTTCTAATAATTGCAATTAGGGATCTTAATGAAGTCCAGTATATCAGATTAGTTTCACAACCTCTACTCCTCTAACTTGTACTACCATGACGTCTTGCAACAAGTATGGGGCAAATGGGTTAGATCTACAGAATAATGTTATAGTCTTCCCTTCAGACTGATTTCTTGTCCTTTCTGACAATATTTAAGAAAATATTTTCCAATTAGTTGAAAGCCATTTAGTGCCCTTACCAAATTACTCCTCAATGACTCTGGAGCAGGTACACTTTCTTTTTCCCAAATGCCTTTGATTTCTTCTCTGCACACACAGACAGGCACTTAATTAAAACTTTCCATTGAAGTGGCATTAGTTAAACACACAAGGCATACCAAGTTGCTCTTAGGCTTCCTGCCAGAAAGCCAGCAGTGCTGATGCTTTCCTTCATTTACTTAAAGTGTCAGCAAAACAGGCAATTTATGGCCACATAAATATGGAGCCAACAGCCCATGACCACTATCTGCAGCAATACAGCACAGACACAGACGGTGAGCTGGGCTCGTTCCCTGGGACTGATTCATGCTGCTGAATACAGAATCAGAACACACTTTACCAAAGTGTCCTCTGTAACACCATAATAAAATACATCACCAGTATGAGTGTTTAAAAAGGTTTCAGGGAGCAGCATAAACAAATCCCATTAGCAAAGCACTTGTGCAGATATCTGTTATTCACCATGCTGAAAATTTAACCTGGGGATTTTATACACATACAAGCAGGATGCAGACATATCACATTGTGAAATGAGGTTTGGTTTATATCAGGATATTGGTATTTTTGTTAAGAAATAAAGAACAGGGAGAAAAGCCTTTTGCTCTGATACAGTGTTGTGCTTGTGGGCAGAGACCTACAAAAGCATCCAAAAAAAGGGAGACAGCTGAGAATTCATGTAATTGCTAGAAGCATCTGAAAAAGTCTGTAAGACACAGCAACTACTTTCATTATATGGTACCAGTTCTGCTTCAGATGGCTTCAGAGATGTATCTCGCAAGCTAACCCTGAGAGAAAATGTATTTCTGACCACCAGGGTAGCTATTCTTCCATATGAAAATGCAGCAGAGGTTGGATGATGACACTTAGCTCTGTTAGGTGCTGATTGCCATATGTATGCTTTTAACAATGAAGTTGGAATTCAACTAGAGTGGTTTCAAACTGAGAGTAAGTTTCACAAGTAGCAGCAATAATAATTCTCTAATCTACAGACTTCATTTCCTAAAAATGAGAGAAGTGTTATTAAGCTATTTTTGCAGCTAGAATCTAACAGGAGCAGCTCTGATAAGACTAGATACATACCACTAACAGGAGATACCTGCAGGGCACTGAGGCCCAAGCTCAGCATGAAATCTGAGTGTGAGGAAAAGTTCATCCTTGCCTGGGAAATTTCTTCATGCTTTCCTGTGCCTGAAGAAATGACTGAATTGGGGCATGAGTACCTTCAACTGACTTCATCATTCAGCAAGACTAACCCTCAGTTTATACCTTGGCATATTTTTCTCCCAAATCCACTTTTTGAAAAGAAAAACAAAACATTGTCCTCATCCTGCATACTCTTGGTAAAGAGCATTATTAGAAAATTCATGTGAAATCCTGACTTCTAGAATAAAAGCAAAAGAATTCCACTGATTATGGAAATGCAGCAGTTTGCCCTTCAGCAGGAACTTGAACAGGGTGAAACAGGAAACACATCCCTGTATAGTGAAAAGCCCAGCCACACACACAGTACGTCTTAAGGTCTTACTCAAAAATTCTGTGCCTCCTGAATCTGCTAAAGCATAAGGGATCTGGAACCACAACAAGAAATGTGTCTGCGGTTTTGCTCACACATTTATTGTTTGAGATCAACTGAGAAACAAATAAACACCTTTCATTCCACTGCAAAGAAAACAAACAACAAAAAACAATCCTGTCACTAAGATGTTAGGTCCTCTTTATATTTTCAAGTGCCCGCCTTTGAAAGCTTCTTCCTTTTGAAGAAGGAACTTGGGGTATTAAAGGTTATAGCTCAAGTGCAAGTGCAATCCTATAATTAAATAATCCGAGGCAAATAATCAGACACTTCTACAGAAACTCCAAGATATAGCAAATAAACACAGTAGGATAATTAAATAATTCTCAGTGTTAGACCTACAGCATGAAGTTGGTGTAGAAATAGAGATGACTTTCTCTACCAAAATGTACCCGCCCAGTTAGCTGGTTAGCTCATGTAAATGTCTTTAAAAGGCTCTATGCGAGGCAGAGTAGAGCCTTATTGTGAAACAGACTTCTGTAAAAATAAAATTGAGAACATATTCACAGTTTAGAAAAATTTAAACAGACTTAAATTTCTTTTATATTTTCATTTCTGAAAACATACAATATATTCCGGTATTAATTCACATTTTCTAATTAGGGATGCAGTTGCTTAAAGAAAAATTTTTAAAGCTGCTCACCATTGCCTAAAAATTTTGTGACTTTATTTGCGTGTATAGGAAGCCAAATTTTTATTAGATGGATTGTTAAACTAAAAATATGTATTTTCTATCTTTTGTTATAGATACAATAATTTTACTGGAGCTTAAGCTTCAGCATATGAACACTGATTGGACTTTTTACATTGTACTGGGTTGGACTGGGATGCAGTTAATATTCTTTACAGCAGACCATATGGTGTTGTGTTTTGAATTTGTGATTAAAAAACTGTTGATAACACATCAGTGTTTTGGCTACTGCTTACACACTGTCAAGCCCTTCTCTGTTCCCCACTCTGTACCCCTGTCTATGTCTGTTACACACTGTGCTGCCCCATGTACATCTGTATTCTAGACTGTGTCTGTTCTGGTTGAATAAAATCCAAGTCTCATAACTGCCTTATCATTTTACATTAGTCAGCCTCCAGGTCCCTAAGCAATGAAACAGTGCAAGAAATTAGAAATTCATTTTTTGGAGTTGGTAGCAAGAGTCCATGCAAATAGATATTATTTTGCAGTTCACTACCATAACAAAGTTCAGCAAGAAAGTTAATTCTGTAACAGAGAAAAAGAAACAAAGTATGTTACAGCTTCATTTAAGTAGTGTCACTTCCAATGAAAAAGCAAAAGAAAGGGGATGATGAGCATCATGTGAATTTAGGTCAAACCAGATAATTATTTTTGTACACTTACAAATCCCAAAGAAAAAACTTTGGTATATGCTCTTAGTGTTCAGTAATGCACAGAGCTTTGTGGGCACCCGCTGGCCATGCTTTAGAACCTAGCAGGGGTATCAGAACAAACATAGCGATAGTCCAGGACTAATGCCAATTAAAAACATGCAATTTAGAAACCATGTGTAAGCATAGTCTCTCTGCAACTAAGAGAAAAGAAGAAAGTAGGCTTATATTATCTTGAAAATAATCTTGAAAAGACTACAGTCTGTTCATACCAGGAGTTTATAAATAAACATTATTTCCTTAACTTTCTAATCAAAACCAGATATGAGGAAGTCAGTAACCGTCAGTGACTAAAAAGCTGATGTATCTTTCCAAATTGCATCATCCTCCTATATCAATCATATTATTTGTCCAGTTTAACTATTATCTAAGTCTATAAACATACCAATATGATTAGACACTGGAAGAAAGGTTTGTTTTCTATTTATCACAGGACTAAAATTGCTGCTGACAGACCTGGCCTAAGAAAATTGACTACAGCTTTCCAGGATGGCTGACTGGAATACAATTTGGAAAGAAAACTGTTTGCCTCCGGAAACAACTGCTGTGTTATGAAACTCTTGGACCACTGGCCAAGACTGACCTGGCCATCCATCACGAAGCACCAAACCAGCCATCAGCACCCAGCAGAAGCTATCAGCTGCATTGGCCACAGTGCATCAGGCTGGAATCACATCCTAGAAATAAAATGCTCTCCACAAAGAAGAGTACAGTAAAATAAAGGCTGGATTCATATCAGGCTGATCAGGGTCCCTAGAAATCAGAATCCTCTCCTCTTTTTTTTTTCACTTTTTCTTTCTTTCTCCAAAATACTTTGAATTAAACCAGGTATCACTAGCCCTCAACAGCCGAAGTCCTGGCAGCAGAGCACGCAAGAGCTGCTCTCCTAGCTCTATGGACCTTCCTGAGGTATGAACCAAAGGAGGAGAAGGAGGCATCATACTTATTTCAGGAGACAGAGTTGGATGTGGCAGTTAACTTCTAATTACCCAGAAGTACTGGTGGTAGACTGCCACTGGTGGTCACAGGACCAACGTGGTATTCTCTGCAAGACCAATTCAAACATATACCATGTGCAAGGCTCTTCAATGAAAGGACAAATGGATGCAGCTCCAAGAATGGAGCAATATCACACATACACTTGAAATGTCCTAATACTGCTCACATCCTGCTTCTCAAAATTGCTTCCTTCAGTCTTCTAAATTCATTTAGGGACCACATGGCTTGGCTCTGAGGGCTGGATTTGTCACTTAGGCTATCTTTTGAAGCACTCCAATCTAGGCTAGAGAAGGAAAAGAAAACTGAGCATGCCACGCAGGAGAAATACTCTCCAGCTGCATGGACACAGTTAAAACGAGCTATACAACATGAGGTTTCCGAACTGCAGAACATAAATAACCACAGGTAAGAATACCCCTGAACATCATGATAACAGTGGTAGGTAGACAGTCACATCAACCTTGCAGATCCTGGGGATGCACTGATTTGGGGCCTATCTTTGCAAAGCATCTTCCATACATAAAGTTGGTTCCCACAAAGCAAAAATCCCTTCTCTAAAGTCATTTAAATACTCTTGCCTTCCACATGAGACCAATGGTATCAGCAATTACTCTTGAAAGCTAGAAATAAATACACAACATGAATAATACAACACACCAGGAACTCGTTGGTATATGTACTGACCTCTGCTATTTCAATGCTGGTGTTTATTGTAGATTAAATTTATTGGAGAAAAATTAGCATGATAGAGAAACAGATGAGAGAGAAATATAAGAACAAGACAGGGAAACCCCAACAGTTCAGTATTTAAAATCATGGGATCAGGTCTCAAATTAAACTGAAATTAAGAGGAATTAATCTCTTCATTAGATATGTCAGTTCAAATTAACAACACAGTTTCTCATAAAGCAACTGAGAAATATCTGCCTCACATACAAAGTTTGTCAAAGCTGTTGTGGTTGGAGAGTCACTTTTACTTTTTAGTCCCTGTTGGCCCATCCAACAGGGATTATCCACTAAAAGTTAACTTTATATGCAAAATTAAGGAAAGGTATCAATGTAAAAGCAGTTGAGATCCTATATACACCTGATAACTTCCAAAGATCTGGTGACAGGCGATAACTCAGTTTTTGAGTCAGAGTTACGCAATTTCATGAAAAGTTTTGTGGAGATTATAATTAGTAATGTATTATTGGAACTAATTAAAAACAAATTTTTCAAGAAAATAAAACTTAAGTTATCCTTTCCTACAGAAAAATACATTTGTTCTTAAATATATTTCCAAATTAATACAGTATTTCTTTTTAGGAAAAGAACAAATTTATCAAACAAAGATATCAAAAACTCTGAACAGAGGCAGTTTATTTATAGAAGTTTATAGCCTTTAAAAATTATCAATAGAACCTCAAGATTTTCTTGTTCACAATAAATAGTTCTCTATGTAAATTGAATTCTAAATGTACTGCAGTAGTTAGAAAAAAACATCTGACAAGTACTCAATCACCGTTTAACTAAAACGTGGCACCAGTCTCAAGAATACTTGATGTAATGCCCCAGTCTACACAAAGAAGGCTACTATTATGGAAGAGCACTGTGACTCTTTCCCTCCAGAAAGCAGAACATCCTTTATTTATTCCAAGTGATTCAGAACAGTCTGCATAAAGTGAGAAATAGCAGAACACAGTAAAGTGGAGAAACAAAGAACTTCTCTTCCCCAAATGCATCTTTTTTTATAAAACCTTGTTTGCAGATATGGAAGAGAATTTCATATTGTCTGTAATATTCCTTATGAGGAATTGTCATTTGCATAGTAATCAAGATTAAATCTGTGAGGAAAAAGATAAAAAATGAAATTTCAAGCCTACCAAACACAATTCTTCATTTTGCCATTGCTTTATAACGCTAAGAAAAGATAAAGAGGTGATGTGACGAGTAAAAGCATTGTTTAGATCAGGCTATAGGGAGTTAATATAGGGTTGTACTACACATTGGCAAAAATAACTAACCCACCTGAATATAATATAATAATTTATTTCATTTAGTAGAATGTCTTTGATTTACTTAAGTGTTAATATTCTGCAGAGACAATTCATTAAAAGCAGAAATCCTCAAATGGGAAGTTTGCAATTCTGTTACTGTACCCTCTGCAGCAGTTATCTCAAACTCATCACGCTGACAAAACAACAGATTCTGTCCTTACCTAAAAACACAAACAAGGTTTCCTTTTATTGGAAAGATACCTTAAAAACGTACTGCATGTGCATCTTGTATAAAAAGTAACAGAGTCTGGAGTCGGCTGCCAATCCCACTTCAGCCAGACACAAAACACCCTGCTGAATTCTAGGCCTTGTGAACAGGAGCACAGGGGAACGGGGAGCCCCTGGAAGCACCCTGACTCCAACAAGGCTGCAGCTCACACTGAAGACTTGTGCAATTCAAGCAGTAGCTTCAGAAAACCAAGCTGCTTTTTCTTATCATTTGCCACCTCTGACTCCTGCAGACATGCAAGATGCTGCTTCATATGTGCTTCTTAAGGGCAAGGCAGCCTCATCTCTTCATGACAATTCAGAAGAGGTGAGGTATTTCTCCAGGTACCAGATTAAAGGTACTCTACCACTGCACAGGGCAAACATTTCACTAGGTTGCCATGCAACTGGGGCACAAGTGCTGAAGTCCTTCACTAGCTTCTACTAAAAACCTAAAAGCCTGCCAACAAGCACAAAAATCAGGGAGTTCACAATGAGAGGAACCATCTATAATATCTTTGTTATGCAGAGAAATCACACCCCCCTGCAGAAGGCCCCCAGGTGCAGTAGCTGATACCCTGACAGGGTGCCTCGAGGCGCCGCGAGGGCTCATGAGGCTGCAGCAACCGTGGGGGCAGCAGGGCTGTCTGATGACAGATACAGACTACCTGATGCTTATCAAAGACACAGGAAGTAGACACCATGGACTCAAAACTGTTGATTTTTTTGAGACATTTGGGTTATGACCCTGAATCACAGAGAGTAAGAAATGAACATTACCTCATATTCAGTACAGACTCCCTGAAATGACAGAAAAGAACCTATCTTACACTTGTGGTTTGTTGTCCTGGTGTTATTTTCCATACTAGAAAGCAGGAGGAATGTCCTCCAGCACTAGTACAGTGTCTTACTTGGCATTCTTTCCTTGGGGATACTATTTGCCATTTATGCTACCTGGCCTGCATGCCACATACCTGTCAAAGTAGACCAGAGCTTTACAGCAAAGAAAACCTAATCATTATAACAGAAAAAGTAACGTATCTAGCTTATGTGTTTTGTATAACAATATTTTTAGAAAATGCAAAATTTTCAGATTAGAGTCACAACAGCCATGCTAATTTTTTTTGAGATGAAAAGTATAACAAAAATGGTGGAAACTGACCTCTTAGTGCCAAACATGATGGTATGGGCTTGTTTCACATTTATGAATGCAGTGCTCAGCACAGGGTTCTTATATTGACCTGGATGAGAAGAAAAAGAGACATTTTTAAACCAAGAAACTCAGGACCTTGATTTTAATATCCTGAACAATAAGTACATTAGTAAACATCTTCCAGTGAAACTTCAGAGAACACCTGGCAATTTCACAGAAATAAAAAGATTAACAAAAGTATGCAAAGGCTAACAAACAAAAGCTAAAAGTTTAAAAACCTAAGACCAAATCCTACTAGTAGGGATTAAACTTGACGTTGTTAGAGCAGTTACTCAACAAGAGTTTGGCATAATACTATATGACAGTGCAACATCTATAAGTCATTGCCTCTTACAGTGAAATTCATGTGCCTGAGTGAAATGCATGTGTTTTAAAGCAGCTAAACAGGTCTTCCTGAATTGCCAATCTGAACAAAGCCATATAAATCTATATCTTAAGTGCGTTTTGGTGCTCAGTTGGTTGAATGTCTATCTCAGTAAATTAGTAATTTTTCCAGAATGAAAACATTATTATAAATAAGAAATTTCCTGTTGTGGGTCTACTAAATACAGACCTCAGGAAATATTATTATTATTTGAACAAAGAGGAATTCCAACTTTTACATAAAAATATGAGATTACAGAATATTAGAATAATTAGGTAAGGAGAAACTGCCTAGTCCAGCCTTCAGCTCAAAGCAGGTATAATTAGATCAGTTGCTCAGGGATGTGTCCACTCGAGTGTTGAACATATCCCCAACCTCTTTTGGAAACCAGTTCCTGTACCTCATCACCACCATGGTAAAAACATTTTTCCTAACACCTAATCAGACTTTTCCATATTATACCTTGCATCCACCGCCTCTTAACATATCTGTATACCTCCAAGAAAAATCTGGCTCCATCTCCTCTATACCCTTCCTTCACGTAATTGTTGACAGCACTAAGGTGCTCTCTTGGCCATCTCTTCTGACCCTGAGATGATCCAGTTCTCTCAGCCTTGTGTTGAAAGCCATTTGCTACAGCCCCTTGGCCCCATCATTTGGTCTCCATAAGTTGACATCCTCCTTGTTCTGAGGAGCCAAAACTGGGCATAGTTCTCCACAGTCAGTCTCGCAAATGCCAAGTAGAGGCCAAGGATCTTCCCCTGATCTGCTGGCTATGCTTTTGCCCATGCAGCCAAGGAAAACAGGTGACTTTCTTTGCTGTAAGGGAACACTGCTGGTTCACACAAATTGCTGTTCACCAGGCCCCTCAGATCCCTTTCTGTACCACTGCCTCCCAGACATTTTGTCCCCAAGCCTATCATTTTACGCAAGGTTATTCCACCCCATAGGGAAGACCTTGCATATGCTTTTGCTGAACTTCATAAGATTCCAGTCAGCTCATTTCTTCAGCCTGCCCAGGCCCCCCTGAATGGCAGCACTGCCCTCCAGCAGCTCCTTCCCCAGGCAAGTCAGCATCTCACTCAGTGTGCAGGTCCCCAGCAGAGGCCCCTGGGGCTCTGCAGCCCCACACAGGCCAGCAGTAGCCTTCCTTGATGTGCCATCCCAGTCAAGGCCTCCAACATGCAAAGGACATAAGCACCAGTCTGTGACACGGGAACCAGGGAACATGCCCTGTAGGGTGCTGAGACCACCCCTGCACACCCTCCACAGTTCCGCAGGCAAGTTTGAGCAGAGATGAGGTGTGTCCCTGCTGTGCTAATGGCTGTGGCAAAGTTAACACTGCTCCTCCCCAGGAGCTTAGCCCTCCCAAAGCAGGATTCAGCCATTCCCAGCAGCAGCCAGAAGCAGTTCCCAGCAGAACTGAAAGCAGAGACTCAAAATGCTGCACAAACTGGAAAGAGCAACCATGACCAGAAGCCCAGGCAGTGCTCTGGGTGCCCTGCATCTCCCCAGCTCCAGAAATCAAGTCCCTTTTGCAACATCTGTTCACAGCACTCTGGTCCATCATTGCCTAAGGAGTAGCTAAGTGTGCCAGCCCTTCCAGCCTGAAGCTTCTGCCACCAGCTCTTTCCCACGAGAATGCAGAAGCTCCCAGCCCTGGTTCACTTCCCTTGTGGATGCCATTGCACACACCCACTGCCCTTACAATGCATAATATTGATGCTAATGAAACCTTTCTGCCCTACTCTCAAATGTTCGGTTTAAAGCAAAAATAGCTTACAAATTCAAACATTCTATCCTAGTTTAGTTGATTTGTTAAATGTAAATGTGATATCTAAATATAAATGTTTTGTCCATCAGGAAGAAGCTGTGATTACATGATCTTGACTGACAGGAGAATTTTTGTCTACAAACTCTCTTCTAAATTTATAAGATGCTCTGGGGGACTTCACATCTCCATGTCAGATCAGATAAAACGACACCAGGTGAAATGTCTTGTTACTTCCAGATGAGGAAGCAGCATTTTCACAGTGCTATACTTCATTATGGGTTGGGGCAATTACATTTTTGTCTCAATTTACCAGCTGCTCTTAAAGCATTTTCTTTTTTGGTTTGTGTAGGGGTTTTTTTTTTGTTGTTTCAGTGTGTCTCCTTAACTTGTACAGCTGCAATGATTTGAAGGGAACCTCCCTCTTCCTTTCCATGCCCCCTTGTTCCAGAATCACAGACTTGCAGCTGGGCAAGCAGCACAAGTATCATCAGCCTGAAGCACATTTTCCTTCCGATGCAATTATTCTCCCTGCCGCTTACTAACACCAGTCACTCTACACTGAGAGCATAACAAATACCTGCTTCCAGTTAGTTGTCTTGATCGGGAATTTCTAAAGGCTTTAAATAGGCCAAGTGTCCATTCCAATTGAAAATCAGTGGATTTGGGGCATGCACATTCCCTGCATGTCCTGAGAAGTCACAATCCAGTTCCCTATTTGTGATTGTCAGGCTAACCAGAAGCTATGCCTACAGTGTCAGATACGCAGCTCAGAGATGAAACATTGATGAGATTAAGGACTTTAACTCAGCATCTGCCCCAGTGCACGTAGTAAGTGTCTTATGCCATTCGGACAGCTGAATATACAATGTGGAGCCTAAATGTGTAAATGTGCTAAGAGATCTGAGTCAGGCATTCCTTTTCTCTTAGAAATAACAAGGTTCAAGCTCCAGAATTTAATTTTCAGAAATATTTAGGCTGTGACCTAGAAGTCTAGCTCCCATATTTAAAAATGGCACAGTCGCTTATGATCTTGAGAGCATCAGTGGAATTTTGACACTGAAAATTTTAAGCCCACTTTATTCAATCAATTTATGATCTTTTCCATTTCCACTAAAGAACATCATTCATAAGCATCTTACATTAGTAGGTAGGACTGCCTTTATGTTTGCAAGAACTTTAACTGAAGGGTTCTGATGCTTTCTGTCTCTTTTGGATATAAATAAAAACGTTAGGGTTTGACATAAGGAATTGCAGTTCTCAGGAAACAGGACAAGCTATTTGAGGGAAACCAACAGGTATAAAATTGATGAGTAGCTGAAGCAGGTTCCCTTGAAGGTGGCTGGTGCAGAAGTAGGAAGAGTAAGATGTTGGATACAGAATCACAGAATTGGTTAGGCTGGAAAAAAACTTTAAGATCCAGCTCAGCCATTAACCCAGCACTGCCACCTATCTCAGCAGAAACTTTGCTGGCCTCATCACCTTCCTTTTCCTCCTATATCCTTAAACTGTATCCTTAAAAAAAAAAAGTACTTATACAGTAACCAAATATATTAAATGAAACACTAATTCAGACTCTGGACTTCTTTCCTTTGCACAGAAAAGTTTTGGTTTTGCACAGAAATATTTCCCATAGCATTTCACTGGCTTAGTGAGGGTAACTGTGTGCCAGCTGCTGCTTTTCAGCTGAACCTACTCCCTCTCAGGTGGAAGGTACTGTTCTCAGCGCCAAGTGGCATAACAGCCTCAGAAAACCAGATGTACTTTCTTGTGAACAGTCACTTTGCACTGAAGCAGATGCGGAATATCATTTATATGCTCGGAGATAAATTCTGAAAGCTATGACTTCCAAAATGAGAAACTTCTTAACAGCAATACTGATTTCTAAAATGTCTTAAAGATGTCACTAAAACAAAACTGACACAAAAATCTCAGTGAACCTTTTCATTTGCAGCAGATATACTTAAGCATAATTTACTGAGATTCACACTGACTGCTTAAAGCCATGCAAACCTGAGCATAAGGATCAAGAATAAAAATATTTTCCATCAAGAAACAATCGTACTATAGCAAAAAATATGGCAAAGGATGTTCATACAGAATTACACAATAAGGTCTTTATCAAAGGCCTGGAGGAGGCAACGGAATGCACAACCATCCAGTTTGCAGATGGCCCCAAATTAGGGGAGACCAGTTGATATGCTTAGGGGCAGGGCTGCCACCCAGGGAAAGTTGGACAGGCTGGAGGCATGAACTGACAGGAATCTCATGAAATTCAGCAAGGACAGATACAAAGTCCTGTATTCAGGAAGGGAGAAACCCTTGCAATGGCATAGGCTGGTCACTGCCTGGCTGGAAGGGCAGCAAATTGAGCATGAGTCAGCAGCATGTCCTGGCAGAGAGATGGCAAACAGCATTCCAGACTTTATTAGCAGGAACATGGCCAGCAGACAGAGGGGAGGGATCATACTGCTTTATTAAAAAGTCATCAGACCCTTCCTGAAATACTGCATCCAGTCCTGCAGCCCGCCCTTGATGCAAGGACAGTGATAAACTGGAGGGAGTTCAGGTGAGCACTGAACCACGCGGCCGAGAGAGGTTGTGTAGCCTTGATGGTTCGAGTGTCTCAAAACCCATCTGAATAAAGCTCTGAACAACCTGGACTGATCTCACAGCTGACCTTGCTTTGAGCAGAAGGATGGAGTAGAGTCCTTCTGAGGTCCTCTCTAACTTGAATTATCCTGTGATCCTATAAGTCTAGGTATAAAAAATGAAAAACATAGAAGGTCATGTGAAATGATGGTTGAAGCTGGGATAATTAAAAGATAATGCTGGTGCGAACACAATGACAGGATAACAGATTGTTTTCTGCTTGAAGGAAACAGCAAGAAGAAAACACTTTAAAATTTCTAGTCTGAAAGGTTAGAAAAACAAGTTACATTAAATTCCTCTGCGGGCTAAAAGCAGCAAAGAGGAACAAAATATATCCATGTATAAACCTGACTTAGTCAAATTGAAAAATATTGAAAGCCAGGAGGGGCAAGAAGCAGATGAGAAAAAATCTGAGAAATGAAACCTTGCTGTGAACAGAAAGTCGTGAAAATTAGGAGCAGAACATAATGGCAATGGGAAACGGCAGTGAGGAATACTGAATCAAAAACAGCAATGGAAGCCAAAGATTTTGAGAACTGTTACCTTTGAAATAAAAAAAAAAAACTATACACAGAATTTTACCAGTTCAAAAGGAATAACCTAAAGAATGGAAAGAACTTGACTTCTGTACTTATATCACTGGGGATACCTGGAATGTGTAAGAAGTCTGTTAGCAGCATCGCTATTCCACAGTTTCTTTGCAGAAGCAAGTAAGTAAAGAAATAAAATGTAAAAAATAGAAATGAGAGAGAACTCTAGTTCAGTACTTAGGCAACTAAAAATGAACACAGTCATGCTTACTTAAGTTACAGTATGATGAAGTAACAATGAGAGCTAATGGGAATGAAACAATTTTTGCACTTCAGGAAAGCTTTGATATACTGCCACAATAAAGACAATACGTGCTAACTTTTGATATTAGTGTCATGCTTGCAGTAAAATGGAAAGAAGTCTAAGATAGGCTTGGCAGTCAGTTAATTCAGGCAATCTCTGAAAAAAAAAAACTGCTAAGAAACAAATCAACACAAGTAAAGTATGAAGTTAACTAGAAATATTCCTAAATCTGTCCTTGTACAAACGTCATCATTCAGCAGAAACAAAATTTCTCCATTTACCAAAATTAGCTGTATTTCACTAATCATAATAAATTAAAAAACAAAAATAATTCCCAACTAAACAAACCAAACATTACTAATAACATAAGAGAATATAAGATTCTTAAACATTATTCAAATTTCAAATGTTTGAAGTGCCCATATGATATTTAATGAATATATTGCTCTAAATTCTTTATAATCGTACCCCAAAGGCCTCCGTGTAGACAGACCCCTCCAAAAGACTGCAGTACTACTTAAACACTTCCCTATTTTTAGCTAGATCACCCACTAAACAAAATTACGTTTACATAGCTAAACTGTACTTTCATACATTTGAGACCTTTTGAGTAATCCACCGAACACCATCAGAGATAAAAACATGTAATCTTGCTATTCAGTGTGTCTCAACAACATCTTATCAAAATACCATCTCTTATTAGAAGTTACTGACTTGATGTTTCTTATGAAAAAAACATTCTGATAAACTTGCCAACACCCTTTGTGATACCAAAAGATGAAAAAAAAATACCCTCAGAAAAAAAGGATAAGATCACCTACAGCAGAATATGTTTGGTAGGTAGGTCAGTGCTTTTCTCCTGGCCTCTGACTTGAAAACATTGGCTTTCTCCTGCAGATGCCTGTCCTCTTCCATACTTGGGGAACTGCAGAGACCATTTTAATCTAATGTTTTGAACTGCTCAGGGAAAGAGGAGCCGAGTGATACACAGATACAGAGAAACAAACAAAGCAAGAAAATGTCATGTGAATCTTTAAGTTTTTACACAGCAGTGCAAAAAATCTTAAGGCACAGAACAATGTGAGAAATGGTTTTACAGCAAGTACTCCCTTGCAGTATAATAGGATACTTAGGTAGGGTCACAATATCTTCCTGAAAGCTGGCTTCAAAAAACAAAACTATGTCTAGTCAAAGGGATCATACAGGATTAACCAGAAGAAGTATAACAGCCTGTGGATACAAACAGTGAGATTGATTACTTCTGGCCATAAGCTCTCATTTCAGCTTTTTTAGTGTATTTTACAACTGTTTCAAATTAGAAGAAAAAATTCACCCAAACCTCTACAAAACACACCAAACATTTATTCTCCATGCAGTTGAGCTTGATTTTTTTGTTTGTTTTGTTTAATTACTCTAACTCTTGAAGGAAGTATACCTTATAATTCAAATAAACAATAGAGATTTAGTTTGGCAGCTCTTGGAGCTAACTAATTTGTGACTTCTTAAGCAACTAAATGATGAAAATAATAAATGAGCTGAAATCTAGTTACTAATGTAAAGACTGATCTATCTGAAATGTAAATGAAATCTTTAACAGCAGTTCTTATGCACTGAAATAAACCTGCCACCTGTTGTTAATCAAAGGTCAGTTCAGAATAATTTAATAAATTATTTTACTACTGCAAATCAAGACACCAGCCAAAATTGTGTCCATTCAGAAGTATTAATTCTGTATTTTGTCATTAATATTTTTTCTGATATCTGAAGGAAAAGTATTTTAGAAATATAGAAATTAACTTTATATATTTGATTATGGTGATTATTTCATCTGTCAGCAGCCTTTTACAGCAATCACATAGTTGCTAAAGATCTAATACTATTGTCTGTTACGATTACATTTGTAATCCTGTTAATTTAATCTTCTTAAACGTCCAGTTTTTTCTTTAAAAATTAATTACATTATTATTGCTATATGCTTTTTATTTGAATCATACAATTTCCATGACAGATGTTTTCTTCTTCCAAAATGAGGTTAAATATTTCTGGTTTTAAAACAACAACAACAAAAAAGAATTATGACTTTGTCTGATCATCCCAGCGACAGCTCGCATGACCTTATCTGATAGAACTTCTTTCATCCCTTGTTTTTAAACTCTCACCTTTCATTCTTTAAAATACTATCACAATGCCTCAGAATATACTTAATTTTCAGTTTCTTACTTTTGCTTTTTTTCTTTTCCTGCATTTTAAAACACCATACATGTATCTTTCTGGTGTCGTAGCTAAGTGTAGATTCTGTCACTAAATCCACACAGTATATTCAGTGTGGTGATGTAGCTGTGCTCTATCACTCATTCTCTGTTAGATCATCCACCTCTGCCTGTAGTCAATTCAAGATAAACTCTAACTATTGTAATAGGAAAGAATTCTTTGCATGCTCTCCGTGAGCGTGCTAAAGAAATGTATTGATTTTTAAATCAGAGAAAAAGAAAAAAAAAAACCAACCATTTGCCCTGTGTCTTGGGGTGACTCTATCATGTGTATCCCCTATCATGCTCTATGCCCAAAAAAGTAATATTGTGCCTTTTCTGTGCCTTTAAACTGAGCTTGAGGAAAAAAAAAAACCAAACAAACTTTCCAAAGCAGCTTCTCAAGGACACAGAGATTACACTCCTCAGTGTTGTCTGACTGCAGATGGCACGGAGGGAGCACCCTGCTTGCTTTTTCTTCAGCCAGCTGGTTTTTTTTTCCCTCTTGGCGTGAGACGGAGAGCTGAATTTTGTTTCCTGGGNGAAAAGTTTCCTTTTTTCCCCGAACCCTGTGGAGGGAAGGGTGGTTGTAACCTGGTTTTCTCTCAGGGGCTATATTACTAGATTTTGGCCAAACCGGCACACTCTGAGTATTTTACCCTCCTTCACCTTCATGGTAGCACATAGAGCTTCCTTTCCTATGATTTCAGGATAAAGGGACATTCCTCTACATCCTTTAGATCATCTTAAAATCTAAGTTCCTTGGAAATCTAAGATGGGGAGAGGGGAGCAGGGAAGACTGCTAAAAACTGCTTGTCTTTCTCTAGGCACAATTGCTGGACCATCAATTATTTATTTTTAATTAAGCAGTGGATGTTCAGAAAACAGCATGAATACAGAAAAGACTTACAGGCAGTAGCCAGGACTGACCAGGTTTTCATTATTTTTCTTTATTGACAAAGATTTATAAAGCTTGATATAGTTTCTCCCACCCCTCCCTTCCTTCCAGGCTCAACTTCACTCCTGACTTCTATCTCCCCTCTCAGGCAGCACAGGGGGATGAGGAATAGGGGTTGTGGTCACCCCAAAATGCTTCATCTGAGCCACTCCTGCTCCAGTGTGGGGTTCCTCCCACAGGAACCAGCCCTTCATGAACTGCTCCAATGTGTGTCTTTTCCATGGGCTGCAGTCCTTCAAGAACTTTTCCAGCGTGGGTCCTTTCCGTGGGGTGCAGTCCTTCAGGAAGGGACTGCTCCAGCACAGGTGCCCTGCAGGGTCACGAGTCCTGCCAGAAGACCTGTGCCAGCATGGGCTCCTCTCCATGGGCTGTCTGTGGGCTGCAGTCTCCTTCAGAGCTCGTGCATTTCCTGTGGCATGGGCTCTCTGCTGGCTTCGGAGTGGATATCTGCTCCACCATGGTTCCCCACGGGCTGAGGGAGGGCAACTTACTTTCCTCTGGTCTTCTCCACAGGCTGCAAGGAATCTCTGTTCTGACACCTGGACCACCTCGTCCACCTCCTTCTTCATCTTGGTGTCTACAGAGTTGTTCCTCTCTTTTTCCTCTCACTCCTCTCTCACAGCTGCCCCACAGCTTTTTTTACCCTTTCTTTTACTTGCTATTACAGAGGCACCACCAGCATCACTGATGGGCTCAGCTTTGAGCAGCAGCAGGTTCACCATGGAAAATCTGGAACTAGCTCTGTGAGACATTGGGATGGCTCCTGATGTCGCCTCAGGGAAGCCACCCCTGCAACTTCCCCACTTCCAAATCTTTGCCACATAAACCCAGTTTTACTTTTGTCTGATTACAAGCCGTTTGAGAAACTGTATCAGATTTCCATATATCATTTGCTAATGCTGCAGACAAAATATAACACAGTTATATAATTTACAGCAGCAGAGGGAGGACTGCAGGGATCGTAAGTAATTCCACACAAATAAAGATGTAGAGATAAGACAATTCCTGGGACCAAAGCTGATGAACTGCTCTTTTCTGTACTCTTTTGCCCTATTACAAAATGTAGTGGCACTGTAAGCTACATTCCATATTTCACAAGCATTGTATTTTTTAACAGATAAATGCCCTCTCTCATCAGAATAAAATAGTGTCAGCTAATGATCAGCAGCAGGGAACAGAACTATACAAACCTGAGTCTCTAGTCACCCAAAGCAAAGGTAGCACCTTCTGGAGGATGGAGAAAAGGAGATGAGTTTTGGCCGTAATTATCTGAACTAATTCAAGAGAGTAGAGTGAGTACGACTCAGATAGGTAAAAAAGAATATGTCAAACACATGAATTTACTAGCTATTATCATAAAAAGAGGCATAACAGGAGTTTTTTTGTACCTAATTACAGATGCTAGAGACAACAGCAGTAGTAGATTCATCTTAGGAATACACAGATTCTGTTCTTCAAATTTTGACTTTTAAATTAATGCTATGATAATGATTTTCATTTTAACTACAGCTCCAGTGGTAATTACTTATACCTAAATTAAAGATGTCACTTAACTATACAGAAATAGTGATTTCAATATATCAATTTCTTGTTAAATAGACACTCAAACACTTTCATTTCATTTAGCTTGTTGTTCAAAAAGAAGGAAATAAAAAGAATGGCATTTATTCACTACAATGTGAAGAAGATTTGTGCTTAGTCATTAGCTGGTTGAAGACTATACCCCAAGATACAATAATGCAGGTTTTCCTAACTGTATTAAATAAAGGTCTTCTCAGTTCACTTACTAAGTCTCCCCTAATCAGCTGCCAAGTCTATTTACTCCTATGTTATCAACACCAAAATATCCCTTTCATTCATAATCACTGTAGTTGTCTCACTGCCATTCACTTAATTACATTAATGCTTTTCATTCCATCTTTTGAAAGTCACAAATACAGAAATGACAGTATAAAATATTTACAGTACCTTATTTTCGTTTCACAAATTATGTAGATCCAGTTTTGCTGTTTTCTACTTCTCCTTTTGAAGATGATAGCTATAGAGTGAAGATCTCAGCTAGAATCAGATCCAAGAGTGCTGCTGCCTATAGACTGTGTCACTCTCAGACCAAAATTTTGGGCCAGATCTGTAAGAACTAGTAAACAGGTCTTTTAGATCAAAGCTTTCCCTTTGAGTTTGGTAAATAACTAAAGTATTCCCCCTCTTGGCACTATGCAGCTTTCACCCCACCAAGCACAGCTGTAGCTAAGGTCGATTTATCATAACACGAAAGGCTCATATGTGACGGTAGCCCCTAAAGGTGATTCCTCACTAATTTCTCTCCACCAGTCCCACCCTGTGTGAAGAACACTAGCTGCAGCCACAGTTCTAACTTTCCATTCCTAAAGATCAACAGACCAAGTTCTACTGTTCTTCTTTCCAAGCAGAAGTTACAAAATTAACTTTCACAGAAGATACTATTCTTAGAAGACACATTAATTTATTTTACAAAGTCAGTAAAAAAATAGAGAAAAAAAAAACCAGGAGTATCCCAAAACTGTAACCAACCAAGGATATGTTCAACTAAGGACATGCTCAACTATGTTAAGGCTTTATTTGGCAGACAGGTGGAACAAACAATAAGTGGATCACAGGAGTGTCAAAAATTTAGTGAACACAGAAGAGTGCTAAACAGCTATGTTATCAGGAGACTACTTATTTTTTAATCTTTTCCCAAAGCAAAATATGATTTATTTAAGCCATTTCTAATATATTTTGGCCTAACTATAACCTGTTGTTACAAACCTCAAAGAATGGAGATTGCACAAGCTGAAATTCTTTGTGATTCTAAACATTAGATATTTGTTCCTGAAAACAGCATTCTTTGCCACAGCTCAAGTTTGTTATTCGTTACTTTCCCAGCAGACACAGAGAACAATTCTTTACTCTTTTTCACAAAAGCACTTCACATATTTGAGTGCTTTTCCTGTGTCTCCCCAGTGTTTCTCTCTTTTAGGCAAAACACCCACTTAAAATTCAATTTTTACTAGACATTATGTTTTTTAGGTTTCTGATCACCCTTATTCATATTTTAAACTGTGGATGCCCAAAACTGGAGATGGTATTCAATGCAAACTGAGTAAAATAGGAATTATTTACTGTCTTGCCTATGGCAATGCTGGTTCAACATTCAATTTTTGTTTTTTTCTTTTTACTCACCAGTCTACATCAGTAGCTAACATTTAGTTTGCTGT
Source organism: Rhagologus leucostigma (assembly GCA_013397725.1). Taxonomy (NCBI): domain Eukaryota; kingdom Metazoa; phylum Chordata; class Aves; order Passeriformes; genus Rhagologus; species Rhagologus leucostigma. The sequence continues at coordinate 1,627,935 of VZTD01001651.1, forward strand.
TCTTCTCTCAGGATTTTTTCCTAGTGTTCCTACACAGCTAATCATTCCCTGTCTCATATCTGTAAATTCTTGGAACTCACTTCTCAAAAAGAATTTATTAATGTGATTGCTTCAGCCAGCTTCCTTATCTTAGTGTGGAACTAATCTTATCTTAGTGTGGAAACCATTAAGCTCATATGAGTTAAGGTTTGACTAATAAATAAAAACAATAAAATATCTGGTCCATCAGTTGTCTGTGGGGCCAAAATATCTTTGACATTAAAGCTAGAACAGGTAGCTTGAATGCAACATGTTTTTCCACCATCACCCTGCTCACTGTCATGTAGAAGTACAGGAAATACTGCACTGCTGTTAACCTCTGCTGTCCTCAGGCCAAGAGCAGGTAAGAACAAACCAACTCAAAGAATAAGAGATTTAAATGATTTTCCCATTCTTTACAGCTTCAGACAAGCTCTGAAAATCACCTAGAATGCAAGATATTTCTGTATTTTCTTGACATGTCTCCTTTTGTCTCTTAACTCTTGCAGCTTTCAGTTTACTTCCTCTACTGCCCTCCCCCTGCCAAAAAAAAAGAAAAGAAGTCAGATCTAGACTGCCAGAATCTCATACTCCGCAACAGCAATGTAGCCTTTGACCAGAAAGACTGCTGAAGAAAGGTCTTGCACGGTCCTGAGCTGCTACAAATTTCCCAAATCTCTGAATAGGCACCTGTGTCATACTTACCTTTCTCTAACAGCTTTATAAACATGGGTATAAGGAACAGATCGTAGAATCATAGAATATGTTGAGTTGGACGGGACCCACAACTCCCAGCCCTGCACAGCACCATCCCCAAAAGTCACACCATGTGCCTGAAAGCATTGTCCAAACACTTCTTGAACTCTGTCCGGCTTGGTGCTGTGACCACTTCCCAGGGGAGCTGTTCCAGTGCCCAAACACCCTCTGATATCCACCTTTTTCTGACACCCAACCTAAACCTCCCCTGACACAAATTCAGGCCATCCCCTCGGGTCCTGTCACTGGTTACCACAGAGAAGAGATCAGTGTCTGCCCCTCCACTTGCCCTCATGAGGAAGCTGTAGATTGCGATGAGGTCTCCCCTCAGTCTCCTCTTGTCCAGGCTGAACAGACCAAGTGACCTCAGTCACTCATTGCATGGCTTCCTCTCTTGACCCTTCACCATCTCCAAAGCCCTGTTATCATTTACATTGTGGCACCCAGAACGGCATATAGTACTCAGGGTGAGGCTGCACCACTGCAAAGTGGAGCAGGACCATCACCTCCCCCAGTTATCCAGCAATGCAGTGCACTGTTCACTTCCCTATTTTTGTGAATTCATCTCATTTTTTTCTTCACAGACAGGGTCTGACTCAAAGAGTAGCAAAACCAGCAACCACTTCAATGTGTTGCAGTGAATTTTGTTATTTCTCTGACATTTAACAAAGAAGGTTACAAAAAAACCTGTCTGTAGCTTAAAAAGGTAGGAGAACAGAATTGCTAGAGTTTGTTTGTGCTGGTTTTGGCTGAGATAACATCAATTTTCTTCATAGTAGCTGGTATGGGCTGTGTTTTGGATTTGTGCTGGAAGCAATGTTGATAATTCAGGGATGTTTTCATTATGGCTGAGCAGTGTTTGCACAGAGCCAAGACCTTTTCTGCTTCTCACCCCACACCACCATCGAGGAGGCTGGGGGTACCCAAAGATTTGGGAGGGGACACAGCTGGGACAGCTGACCCCAACTGACCAACAGGAAATCCCAGACCATATGGCATCATGCTCGGCATATAAACCTGGGGAAGAAGAAGGAAGGGAGGATATTCAAAGAAATGTTGTTTGTCTTCCCAAGCCACTATTACATGTGAGGGAGTCCTGCTTCCCTGGGGATGGGTGAACACCTGCCTGTCCATGCGAAGTGGTGAATAAATTCCTTGCTTTGCTTTGCTTGCACGTGTGGCTTTTCTTTACCTATTAAACTGTCTTTACCTCAACCCATGTGTTTTCTCAATTTTACTCATCCAGGTCTCCCCCCATGTCACCAGGGGAGTAGTGAGTGAGAGGCTGTGTGGCGCTTGGTTGCCAACTGGGGTTAAGCCATGACAATGCGCAGAACAAGCCAGAAAATATTTCAGAATAGAATAGCTCATCTGGAAGGGACTTGCAGCAATCATCTAGTCCAACTGCCTAACCAGTTCAGGGCTGACCAAAAGTTAAAGCATGTTGTTAAGAGCATTGTCTAAAGGCCTCTAAAACACTGACAGGTTTGGGGCATCAATCGACTTTAGGAAGCCTGTTTCAGTGTTTCACCACCCTCTTAGTAAAGAAATGCTTCCTAATGTCCAGTCTAAACATCCCCTGGTACAGCTGTGAATCATACTAACACATCCTGCCACTGGATAACAGCGAGAAGACTCAGCACCTCCCTTTCACCTTCTCAGAAAGCTGTAGAGAACAATGAGGTCACCCTTAAGCCTCCTTTTCACTAAACCAGATGAGCCCCAAAGCCCTCAGCCACCCTTGACAGGTTTCACCAGCTGTGTTGTCCTCCTCTGGCCACATTCAAGCACCTGCATGTCTTTCTTAAATGGTGGGTCACAGAACTGTGCTCAGTGCTCAAGATGAGGCCACATCAACACCAAATACAGTGGGATAATCTGCTCTTTAGCCCAGATGGTCATGCTGCGTTTGATGCACCCTAGGATGGAATTTGCTCTCTGGGCTGCCAGGGCACACTGCTGACTCCCACTGATATGCTGCCCCAGATCCAGCACCCCCAGATCCCTCTGTGCAGGGCAGCTCTCCAGCCACTCCTCTCACAATTCATACTCGTGCCCAGTGTAACTTTGTCCTAGGTTCAAAATCTGGTGTTCGGACATGTTAAATTTATGATTAGGAAGGTACCAGATTAGACACCAAAGAGTTAAAGCTGAGTATTAATATGATCCCTTCAAGTATAGAAAAACATCTCTCAGACCACATAGGCTGTTGGAATGAACAGCCCATAAGGCTAGTCACAGCAAATAGTTTATTAATAAAAAATAAGATATTTAATTTGGCATTTGAAACTATGTTCCAAGAAAATTTTGCATGGTATCTAACTTCTCCCAGCAGAAGACTAAACATGGGAATTACAGATCTTTCATATAAACACTTGTGCCTGTTCTACAGCTTAAATGAGGGTTCCTCCATTCACCAATGGTGCTATTCCTATTGCTGAAAGAGATTTATAACACCATCCTATTATAAAAAGTCTAATCTATGCAAGGATGTGGAAGGAAGCTTGATCTTCATTTTAATAGTTCATAATTTGCTGAAATTAAAAAAGAGCAGGAAAGGAGCCTTGTACGTGCTTAATTTTACTAGCCAAAATTTGAAAGCAAACTGATGTTCTTCCAAGACTAAATACAAGAGTTGGAGAGATGTCTTTTGGCATCTATTGGTACAATACTTCACCCAGTCTCTGCAGGGAAAAAGACCTTTTTGCCCAGAGTACAAGATACGTGGTTCAAATGAAGGGGAACAAACCCGCAAATAAACAAAAAACACTATGAAAAAATCCTGGTTAATTTTAATTGTTTGGAAAGTTTTGGTAGTGTCTCTTGGGCAGCCTTGATGGAGGATAAATGAAGGGTCAGTCACAAGGGCTGTAGGTCACTACTACAAGCATGTAGGACATGTCATTATCTTGGTGTCCAGTAGAAATGACCAAGGGTTCTCCACAGACAAAGATATTCCTTTGGGATGCAAAGGACCATATCTGATGTTCAAAGCTAAATACCAACCATTGCATGTAGGACCAGTAGAGAGAAACAAAATATGTACTGGTACTGAAAGTACAGTGATCTGCTGGGGATCAGAAACTTTATTTTGTAAGAGTAAAATCTCCTAGAAAGTACTAGGCAAATGTATTTTTACTTACTTTTACTTGCTAAATCAAACATGGCTCAGCAGAACGCTAAACAGCCTGTAATTCATAGTCCCAAGTTACAACACCACCTGTGAGTGCTGCACTTGTCCTGTGTCACAAGAATGAACTGCCTTTTTTTTCTCTTCTTTTTACTACTGTTATTCTATTGGAGTTGGGTTTTCCAGAAGTCACTAGTAGACTTCTATGTAAGATGAAAACAAAATAGGAAAACTAGATTACTCCATGCTTATCTTCAGTGTAACTCTCAGAATCTTCACTGTGACAGAAGAGTACATTATCAACATTGAAATGCAAATTTTCAGGAGAAGAAACCATAAGCTTTAGATTTCACCAAATTTATTTAATGTTTTTCTTTGGAAAGCTCTTTCTTGCCTCAAATCCATGTAAAAGCAATCATTTCTCTCAAAATATTTGTAATAGATACACTAAGAGGCACCTTAATCCAGTCTATCAAGTTACAACTTGTGCAGGAGATATCAGTCCCAGGGTGACATTTTCTCAAGTGCTCATGAACTCCCCATCTGCACACCAGCTCACACGACAGCCCCTCTGGCTTCCAGATATGCCAAACGCATGGCTGTTCTGCAGGGTTTGAGAGAGGGCTGCCCAGATATCAGTTAACCACAATGAAGACCAGGTCCCTGGCTGCCAAACTACCTTCAAATACAGGATCTGCAACCTTTTTTTCTAGGATGTTTTTTAGGGAGATGGTACTACAAGACGTAGGACTATCCTATCTGTTGGCTCTGGCACATCCCTGGGACTCTAAAAGACAGCTACGAGGACAACTGAAAATAATTCTTGTCAAGGATAATGTAGGTATTACAGGATTTTGCAACCAGAATAAGCATTTTGGGTAATACGGGAAACTGATTACAGCTGGTTAAGGATACAGGTCAAGCTAATGATTTTGGGGTAAAATCTCCTGGAGTGGGTCACATTCAACTGTCGGAATAGTTTCAAAGGACTCCATTGAGAGTATCTCCTAAAAAAGGGCAAAAACACCACACTGGGAGCTGAGCCCAGGAAATCCCATTTGTAGAGATGCCATAGCCTTCAGCAAGCCAGAACACCAGGCAACCTGCAGGCACGCTACAAATCCTGGCACACCTAATTAAAAAATCGACACTATCACTCAGTGTGTGCAAGTGAAACTGCTCTTGCATCTCTTTCCTGGCACATTATTCTAGATCAAAATTTATCACAACCATTCAAGAATCTTTGGAAAGCATTGCTTTTTCCAGGTTCTAGATACTGGAATGTTCTGTTTGGACAACAGCATGCATGCCCATGTCACTACCCTGTAAGAGCCTACAGCTTCAATATAGGCAGACTTAACTACAGGTTTTGAGAGTAAGACACAAGCAATAAATAGGTCATTCTGCTCACCTTTGCACCCTGAGGAATCAAATGTGCCTGTTGCATAGTAGGTTCTGATAGAATTAGCAACGACCTGTTAGATGGAAACAGGCAAAAGCCTAGTGTAGCTTTGCTGTAACAAAAAACATTGCACATCATCACCAAAGATCAGGAAAATGTTGGAGGATAATTGAATTGACCCTAAGACTGTTTTTACCCTCGATAGCCATCCTCCTTCTGTTGAGAGAGACAGTGTCGGAGCAGTGTTCTTTTTCTAAGACAAAAAATTAAAAACAGCGTTTGAAAACTAAAGAATGTAACAGAAGATAAAGGATTTTGCCACATCTTTATAATCAGAATGCTAGTTTGCGTCACAAACTTTTCAAGACACCAATCAAATGAAATGCTAAATGTAAAATAAATAAAAATCAAGCACCAGACAACTAAAACAGAAGGAAATTGACTCTTAGAAATACTTTGAAATTCCAAATTCATCAAGAAATGATAAAACTACTGCTGCAATTATCTAAATACATGAAAAGAATATTTCTACAAGCAGATAAATGCAGCATTCTTGGGTTTATTTTGCCTGAGAGAAGAAATCAAAATCTGATCAATAAGAAGTCTTGATCAGCTTTATTTATGAGCAGCTTGGAGCAACCAAGTCAGATGCTGGAATACATTTTCTGAAGCCTTGAGGAAAAAATAAAAATTAAAAATAAAGTCACCAAGCTGTACAGAGAAGACTAAACCAACATTTTTCCTCCATTTGTGCTAACTTGCAGTTCCTTCTGCCTGTTAACAAAATGAATTTTGTTAGTTAGTTACTTTGTACACAACAATAACATGCAACAGTTTTCCTTTTTTGAGGACTTTTTCTAAAATTTATTTCACCAGCTAAGAATAAGTTAAAAAAACCAAGGATCTATTTATTTAAGATCTTTCATATAGGTCTGCTGGGAGGCACAGTCAGCAGCTCAGAAGTGAAGTCAGGAAGGATGTCATTGCCCTTGGGTAGCCCGCATTCATCACAGCAGGCAGCCTCTATTGTCCAGCGTGCTATAATAGTTTCTCAGTAGGGAAGGCAGCATGTAGTAGCATAATGACGTGCAAGATAATGCCTAAAAACACAAAACTGTTTGAGAGGGTCTGTTAGGAGTGAGTGTTTACAGTGGCAGTGAAGGGAAGAAAGGCAGAAAAGGCAGAATGACCTGGTTCTCTTTTTAGTCACGAACACTGGTAAACATTTTTCATTCAGGGAACCAAAATAAGTTTCCTTCCATTATGTGGTTTTCATTTGGTCATTGCTTGATTACCTGTCTTCTGCAGTTCTCTCCTTAGCTCGGCCATTTATGACACCTTGTTTTCCCAAAACAGAAACTGAATCTAAGCAAGAAACACTTAGGTCTTTAACATACTACAAACTGCTTCCTAGTTCCTTATATGATAGGCAGATCAATCATCACTGTCACTGAATATATTTTACTTACTTAAAATAGTTGGAGATGCTGAACTGAAGTCAAGAATCATAGAATGGTTCGTGTTGGAAAGGACTTTAACAGACCAGCTAGTTCCAAACCCGCTGCCATGGGCAGGGACACTTTCCACCAGACCAAGATGCTCAGTGCCCCATCCAACCTGACCTTGAACACTTCCAGCGACGGGGCATCCACAACTTCTCTGGGCAAACTTTCTAACGCCTTACCATCCTCACAGAAAAGAATTTCTTCTTTATCTAATCTACTCTTTTTCAGTTTAAAGCCACTGAAGTCAGCCATGGCCATTAGAATTAGCTGAAGAAAAAAGAAAACAAAAAAGTTTACAGCCAATAACTTTATACAGAAATATGGGTAATTCAGATCCAAAATCTTTTGATGAATATTGGGCCACAGGACAGCATGTTAAGCCAAATTGCAACTGACTGCAAATTTTCCATTCGAGACACTACAAAGGTACATGGGTATTTGTGCACACACTTGCACAAGTGAAAAAGGTATTGCTTTGCAAGACGGCCATTCTTCTGTTTCTCAGTGAGTCTCTTTCAGATTACCTTGAATTAGATTTTGAAACTCTGTTTACAGATTTGATCCTAATTAAGTAGTTCCACTCACCTCAATGAACTCAGCTGTTATTTAGTGTGAATTAAAACGGCAGCAGTTGGCATTCTACCACACTGCGTAACGACAGATTTAGTGAAGGACTAAAACGTCTGAAGGCAAGATCCAAAATATCTTCCAGAAGCCTGTCAGCTTCTCTAGTGATGCAAGGCTACACTGATATCAGGGATGCAAGAGGCATGAAGCCAAGAGAGCGAGTAGGTGCGACAGATGCTTCAGCCTGGTATCGAGCTACTCAATTATGCTTTACAAAGTATCTGTCCACTAATTGCAAGACACGGTGTGCCAGGACATGATGTGCTGCGTGCCACCTTCGCAGTGGTGCAACGTTCTCCAGTCCCAGAGCCCACTCTTTTACTTTGAGAAGACGCAGGAGTCCATTAAGTGTAAAGAAGTACAGCAGCTCCTGCAAGACCTTGAGAGACTTCACAAATCAGTGAATATAAAAGAAATTAAAAGTTCTTCCGATACAGATATTACTTAGCCATGTGCTGTTTGGTCAGCTTCAGGTATACTTTTGGTTTAAAAAAAGAAGCCAAAGTAAATAGATTACTTTTCTATTAGTGGTGGGAACTGGCTGCAGCCAGTACTTCTGAATAATTCATGCTGTCTAGCTACTTGTTTCTGGATTTGATATTTTAAAATCATGAGGTGAAAAGGTTTTGTAAAAGGAAAATGAGTTGCTACAGAGCAGTAGTTAGATCCAAGTCACCATTACACTATCACTCTGCAACTAGAATTCATGGATCAACTGCTGATACTCTGAATGGGCATGCAATATGAAAAGCCCTCCAGGGACCCAACTTCCCATATAAAATGCAACAGGAACACCATCATCCCACCGCCAAACTAAAGCACCACTAACACAACAATAGATATGATTGACAGGGCATAAACTGGGTTGAGCCAAATGCAAAAATACGTAGTCTTTGTGAAATCTAGTCCTATTTTCTTCATAAAATTGCAACAGTATTACCCAATCTGACACCTTTTCGGTTGGTTTAATCTTAGAAAGAAAAAGGTGCGCAAGCAAACTTCCAAGGACGAGATGTCTCTGAGATTCCAACTAAGCAACTTCTGCTTTCTGTGTGAGAAATGGAAAATACAAGCCACTGGATTATTATTTTACATGCCACAGCAGTAATATTTTTTTAATAATTTTAATTCTTTTCAAGTACCTTATTAGAAAACAAACCTACTTGATGTTCCTTCAGTCTTGCAGATGTTTTGCTTTCACGCAATTATATTATAGTCATATTGCCTCTCAAGACAGTTTCTACTGAGAAACTCAATTAACACTCAGCACTTTAAAGAGGTAGAATTTAAGAGTTTGGTGTTCACCTTTTTTTAGCCAGCTAAATGACAAGCATGATTTATTTTGCATAATAAAAACAAGAATAAAAAAAGTAATAGAAAAAGACAACATGTCCAGCAGGGGAACACTTAAATACAGCTTGTTATTAATCAATTTATTTCACACAGTGGTTTCTAAGCAGTACACGTGTATGTGTACTCTGAGCCCATAAAAACAATCGGAGTGAAAAACTGGACACTTTAATTCTTGAAGGATGCTGATCACTGAGGATTAAAAGCATTGCATAAGAACATGAAAACAGCACTAGGCCCTCAGCTATGGGATAATGCAGTTATTTGATAAATCTATGGCAGAAAGCTCTGGCTTCCACTTTTATTTGTGCAATTTAGGTAATGGAGAAAATGTATTATGCTTTTCTGATGCTATAGTGATGAAGCACACCAGAACGAGCAAGGTCAACAACTGTATCTGTTTACAAACAATCAGATTACAAATCTGCTAACTTGCATCCTGAAAGCTCCTTACTAAGTCAGATTAACATGGAGTTTCTGTTTATCATCCTGACATAGCTAAAGAATATAGCCCAAAGAATAGAAGTGGCTCCCTGTTTTCGACACTGTAAACTTCACTAAGAGCTGCCTGCCTATTTCCTGAATTTACAGTAGAATGTGTACAATATTTCCAAAAATCTATATAGGAATCACAACTCATCTATCCAGGTACATCAACTGTAATCTCATCTGTTGGCAAAATGGATTTCTGAAGGTTGAAAAAATAGTTACTATATTTTATCAATAACCTAGGCCTTCAGCACATGTATGTATGCAAACCAGAATTAAAAACTCTTTGGCCAGCAATGAATGAATGGAACCACCATGTTTAAATGCTTAAATTTAGTGGGGCACATACCCCACTTATGGAGGTTTATGGGGATTTTCATTTTAAGTCATTCAGGACTAAGTATATGTAGCAAACTACAGCGAGACAAGCAGATTGCCTGGATTGCCCTGTCTGTCACACTACCAAAGGGTGGTACAACGGGCCTGCCCTTTTGGGAAGCAGAACTACTGTTTAGAAGCATATTTGCCATTTTGGGAAGCAGAACTACTGTTTAGAAGCATGTTTGCTTCCATCAGAAGTACCATTTTGCAGTGAATGCCGTTTTTGACAACTCTAAATATAGATTTTAGAACTGACATCCTTCCTTTCACTAAGATTAAATTAAGGGTGGAGAAGAAATTAAAGAGTCAATATCACACATCAACAGAACTTGAGAAAAATGTTAGTTTACATATTCTGTCTTTTAATAAACTAAATATTAACTACTCTAAGACCTTAGTCTGCTCCTGGGTTAGAGAATGCAAACCATCATTGTTCAAGACATGCTGGTTTATGAATACACAAACATACACAGGAGAGAAAATAGAAATGAACAAATATCAGTATGTATGTTTAAGAAGATGAACTACAGGTGAATAAAGTGGCCCAGATGGCAAGCAATGGTGGCAGAAGCATACCCTGGGTCCACACCTTCTCCCAGAGGAGCCTCCTAGCAGGCATCCCTGCCAGAAATTACAGTTTCCCAAAAGGGGGTGGGCAAAATCTGGAAAACAGGAAGATTGTACAGCAGGAGCACACTCCCATGAGACTGTGAGGAAAGAGGGCAAGTCATTCACAGAGTCTACTGAGTATCAGATTTTGTCTGTGATTAGGCTTATCTTTAAAACTATTACATTTTTATTTGCTGCCATATGTCTGTGACCTAACTATTGTATTTTGCAGCAGCCAAATGCAGGCAAAGGTTAGAAGTGATCATTCTTTCTGCAAAAATAGTCTTATCTTATCTTGTTTTTTCTTTTTTTTTCCTAAGCAGTTTACAAAGGAAAATCAACAAAACGAAAAACTGCAACACATGAGACTCTCCAAGATGCTGCTGAGGAACTTTTCTTTTCGCCTTATCTCGACGCTACATTTTTCCCTAGTTTTCTTCCCGATATGAAAGGACGCTGCTGGGCTTCTTTTTGTTAATTAGAAACAAGATCTCAAGACCAATCTAGCAACTGCAGAAGAAACTATTTGCTCCATGAACACTTCACACTGATCCTCTGTCATATGACAGGAATTTTAAATATTGTAAAAAATTGCTCACAAAATGCTGACTCTAAATTACTAACTTTCAATTGCATATGGAAGGGTGACACAATACTTCATCTGACAGTTAAAATGCAATTTAAAAAAATAATTAAACCTTCCCATTCAAGTTAAACAATAATTTCCAAGTAGTATGTGCAATAGAACCTAAAAAATTTGCAAGAAATCTAGGTCAAAGCAAGTTTATTTTTGACTTTGTGAAATAAAAAAAAAGTTAAGAAAATAGATGAATCCACATGAAATTAACATGTTTGAGAGAGAGAGCCAAAGTCACAGACAACATAGATCAAGACAACATAGATCAAATAGGACATGAAACCCTCTGAAACTGTATGTACACACCTAAATATACTAAAAAAGATTTCCAAAGGAGTCACTCTTTATTTAACATGCCACTGGTCAAAGCAGTCCCAGTCCAAAACAAATAACTTCAAAACAAGCTGCACCAGAGTAACAATTTGGATTAATATCTTCTCCAGATGGAGTCTTCAACTTAATGAATAACAAGTAGCATGAAATCTTGCTGCCAAAATTATACCCACTTCATTCTGAACAGAGGAGGAAGCACAGAGATGAATAGAACACTTTAGGTCGCACTAACCACCCTAAATACGTGCTCCTTCTAAAACAGTCTTTATCCTAAGCACTTGAAAGGACATATATGATAAATGACCCAAGATATTAACATCAGACCATTCACTAAAACTCAGACTACAGAAATTTGAAGGAAATGTGGTATGACAAGTCCAGAGCTGGATCAAAAAACCCTATCAAACTTCCTAACAAAAGCCTGTAAAATAATTTCAGTGCTTATCCTGTACACAGAAATTCGCTTCACTCAAATAGAAACAGCAGACCGATTTCACAGCAGGAAGCTTCTTGACTTATAAAGCTGAGGTCGTAAAGTCACTCTCAAGAAGAAATTAAACTATAAAGCAAATTAAAATTCACCACTCCAGTAATGAAACAGCACACAGGTTTACTTTGTCAAATTAGATATATTGTAGAAAATATATGAATCACACTGACAAGGAAATAATTGAGTAAAAACTACAGCACTTTCAAAAGTACGAGGCATAAGATTCACATTTAGATACTCAGGAAATTTAACACCACAACTAGAGAAACTTAAAAGCAGGTTATATTGATTCCAAAAGGTTCACTGTAAAATATCTCATTGGAAAAATGCTCAGTTTGTTAGCATGCTTCTGACATCTAGTTTTGTGGCCAAACACCTAAGAATGACTCTTTGCTTTTAGTTTTCCTATAACATGCACACAAACAAAAAAGAAGTTAAAGGGTTGAACTGAGTTACCCATACTGCCAGTTACAAAACATGAAAACAAAAGATGCCATTTTCAAACTTAACCTGAAAAATAAAGACCCGGTATTTGTGAGGGCTGAATTTAAGAAAATAAGGTAGTATGTCAAGCAGTTAGTGTCATCCATGGATAGAAAGATAGACACCTTCATAGGGAAATTCAGGAGCAGAGTTCAAATTAGCTATGCAGAATTAAGTGATGGAGCCTGGAGAGATTAGGCCTTGTGTATACCATGCTCTGGCATGCAACTTTCTGTCTGATTTCAACAGTCATCGCCACACACAGCTCTTAGTGGCTTCAGTAAAGGCCCAAGTATTTTTGAACTTCCAAAAACTAGTAAGAATTTAGCATTGCAGAAAATCATGTCTAGCAATGACTGAATTTAATTCTATTTAGGAACAGCTAAGACCCAAGATCTAGAACTGCAAAAAATATCAGCACAGACATTACACTGCTTTGACCTTAGTATTGAAACATAGTAGTCAAAAATACAAACCGTTTATTGTGATATTTCTTCTGTTTTCTGGCCAATTACACGCTGAGGCATAAGACAGGAGCCACAAGCATCACACATACTCTAAAGTCATGTTTTGCTTTTATCACAAGGAATGCTACAAATGCTACCAATACTGGAGTTTTCTTATTTTGAAGATAATTAATGCCATGGCAATTAAGTTCTGTTGAAGCCCTAGTTTCTATCTTGTGAAGCTGTAATTCCACTAAAAATTTTAAAGAGATACAATCTAATTATTTTGATTTTTCAGAGAACCTTGAAATTATGAACTGTTACTATTGCTTTCTGAACCTTTACCAATCAAGTTGATTGAGAACATTCCTTAAATGGGACTGAAAACAGCATGTAAACAGAGAAGAGACTGAAATAAACTTTGATGGATTCAGAGGTATTTGCATTATAAAATTAAAGTGCAAGAAGTGCTGAATGACAGCAAATGGTAATTGAAAAGACAGATCTCAGATAGAGAAGCCTCATGAGAAATATCATGAAAATGGCGAGTACTTCAATTTTAAGATGGATTTGCAATTTTCTATTTGTGAGTGTTGATAATACCTTAAAATCAATAAGACAGAAGTGAAACATATGGTGCCAGTATTCCAGTCTCCATTTGCAGAGTTTTAAGGTTTGTAAACGCTCACATGGGACATTTCAACTACAATATAGAAGAAGAAAATTGGACCTAGTTATGCCTTTGTAATAAAGTTAATTATACAGTTAATCTTTTTCTAATTAAAACTTAGAATTGGTTTTAAAATTTTTCCTATTATTTTTCCTAAGACACATATATTTAGTTGTTTCTGAATGCCCTAAATTTTTTTGCAAGTCATTATTAATATGAAAACCATCAAAAAGATTAAGTAATGCCTTATTTTTTATTATTAGATTCAACTCTATATGAAATGATATCAATAATAACAGTGCTGCTCGCTCGAGTGCTACTAAAATGACACTGGACATTCATTCCACTGTTTAGAAGTCTGATTTTTAGGATTACAAGAGTAGAATTGAAATCAGGATTGAGCAAAGACATCACTTATCACCTCCCAAACTTTTTGACAGATCACTAAATAAAGGTCAGAAACCTGCCTGCTTTAGGAGGCTGTTCTCAGCAGGTTAAAACAGGAGGTGACCAGTATGGGAACCCCCTAGATCTCATTAGCTGAGGAGGAAGGAGTTTTTATGTACTCTTGCAGTTCCAGGTGGAAGTCCAAAGGAAAGCATACATGTGCGTCATCCTCAAGCTTAGCACTGTTCTTTTTTTAGCCAAAAGGGGCTTATCTTATTACCCTTATTAGCTGTGATGGCCACATATAACCTGAGAACTGCATCATCCCAAAAAGTATAGGCAGCACACAGGAAACGGGCAATCCAGACACTCTTGTGCCCTGCAAATGCCTAACTGGACAGTGTTGCTAGTTCAGCTTTGTACATCTTGTTCATGTAAAATCATACTGCTTCCTTTCTCTTAATTCAGGTGAAATTGATACACTGTAATAATTAAGCCCATGCCTATGAGTTTTAAAAACTCATATGGCTTTGTTGAACTACAGTGGAAGTCACTACTCTTTCTGCCTGGCTGGATGCACACACTAGTTTTTCACCAACAGCTGATGATTCAGGCTGTCTATATTTGTGCATAAATACTTTCCTCTATTCTGTTTCAGGTATTATACTGTGGCTATTACAAGCAGGTTTCACATAATTTCAGACTGTCTGCATTAGGCACTTTTTCCAGCAGTATTCAACCGTGGCACTTGCAAAGCATTTCAGGGCATAAGAGGAGTGAGACTGACAGAGCACATTCTTACCAAAATTACTTCACCTCTATCCCAAGAGAACATATGAGGGCATAAATTACCTTCCACACACTGCAAATGCAGGCACATAATGGGGGTGCTGGAGAACAACAGAGCCCTCTGACCAAACCAGAAACCAAACACTATCACATAATTGAAATAAAATTTCAACACTTGTCAGAGGTTATTTATTTAATGTTGGTGCAGGCTTACAAATTCTCCATTCATGTAGAAAACTCAGTACCACTACTATAGCCTCCTAAGTAAGAGATGGAGCTGCCTGCACCAAAATAATTACAACAGCTTCTGAGTCACAGACAAAAATCTGGCTCATGCTGATACATTATGCAGAGCATCTATAAAAATGACTGTGCTGATAGCATTAAATAAGAGCTATGACCATGGAATGGGAAATGTCATTATTGATTCCACAATACTGAATTTATCCTTCGTACAACAAATACAGAGACATGAAAAAATGAACACCTTAAAGAGATAATGAGAAATTCAACAACAAAAGATTCTACTGTCTACTTGTTTTTTATTCAGGTCACCCAGTATATAAGCCAATATCAGCCAAAAGATTTGAACTGTGAACTACAATGTTTCAAGGTCATTCCTTCCCAAACATAAACAGGATTTTAGCAGGAATCAAATTAATTGGAAGAGAATGAAGGGGGATTTTGCTCTGTTCCTGTAATCTCTTTGTTTTACTGGCAAGCACAGTAGAGCTACTTGTAATTTTCAAAACAAAAGAGTTACACAAAATACTATTGCATAAAAAACTTGTGCAAGTTATTTTTCTCACCACATCTGGCTGGACACTGCAGAGAACAAAAATGAGGCATTTGTTCCTATCTATCCTACAATTAAAATACTCAAGGGCTTATATCACAGAATGAGTTCTCTCTCCTAGTGTCCTCTGACAACACCACCAACAGAAATATGTTTTGCAGCCATTCTGTCCATTAGGGTGAACAGCATTTAGGTACCACTCACATGTAAAAAAATATCTTAAAATCAGTGGTGCTGCACCAGAAAAAGCCTTATGTGCTTTTAAAACTGATTAAGAAAAAACTACAAATTCATACTCTCAGTAGCATGCATATCCAGTTCATGGCAGCTCAGTTCTACCAATTAGCCAGAAGGTAGAAGACAAAAAATACACATGGACTTAGTTATCTTAAATATATAAATACAAACATGCAATGGTTGCTTGTCTATTGACGAACAGAAGGTAGGAATATTCTCCACACATGGCTCGAAGCTGTTAGCAGTACACTATCTGACCCTTCACTAACACATGGGAAGAACCTATCTTTCACTACTTGTTGATTTGTAGAGCTGTTTAAGGGAAAATTATCCAGCATCTTCCATATGTTAAAATAAAATTAGTCAAAGTCTGTTCCTGTCCTAGACTCTAGAGCCTGATGAAGTAGCTCTTTAAGGGAAGGGTTAAACTTCTTTGTTTTACTGAGGAACTGCTGTTACTCTGTACAGTTTTACTGGGTTTAGATCGTAAATTCATAGCAAAAACTAACATTAACATCTGTTGGTAGGAAAGATCAGAACTAGAACTTCCAAATATAATAACATACAAGAAGAAAAAAAAATACAAGTTTAGGCATGAGTTTCAATATAGTAGTAGTCTGAAAGAGACTAAGCCATAGTTTCTGTAATCTCCTGTCTCAAGCTCTATTAGTTAATACCTTAATTTAAGGTTGAAATTAAATGTTGTTCTTGTAGCTCACCTTTAACCAACCATTCTCAAGTCATTTTATGTGACTAGGCTCACAACCGTTCTTAAAGTGTTCCCCTAGTGGTCTCACATAAACCACTTCTTTGCATCCGCATTTTAAAAAAAAGTAAAAATTAGTGTAGCCTATTAGCAATATTAAAACTGTACCCATAATGACTAAAGATTCAAGAAAGCCAAAGTATGCAGAGGCAAGCTAGATGATTTAGGGTAGGCAGGGAGAAGTTTTGAGCCAAATAGTCACCTGAGATCCAGTGCCGGCCTTCATAATTAGGAGTCATGCACTCTTACAAATATATTAAATCATTATTACATTGTATAAATGTAAATGCTTGTTTGCACAGAGTCAAACCTTTTCTTCATACAAAGTGATGCATATATTTTATGCATCAATACCAGTATGTTCTCTTCAGCATCAAGAGCGTAGTTGAGACAATAGAAAAACAAGTAAAACAAAAATTACTGTTTCAAAGAACAGAAACTTTCTGAATGTCACATGCTAAGGAATAATCAATACAACGTGACAGTAATCTTGTCTTAGCTGTGATGATTTACCAGCCAAATGAAGAAGACTTGTCTGTGTTCCTCCTAACTGCCCTTGAACAAGGCAATAGATGTGTGTTTGGAGAAATCTTAGAAGGTTATAGTTTGAACTCCTTCAGGAATAACATTGCATTTCTAATCCACAATCAAGAAATGGATGATAAGCTTGTTTCCTTTGGAGAAAATACTATCATTTTATCTTTCTTTACCTGTGAGGAGGTATGATTAACAATGCACCAAGAACAGACTGGAAGATGTAATAAGATTGTCTTTCAAGTCAGCCAGTTACATGTATCTTAAGCATAAACACATTTGCTGGATTCAGATGTCCTACAGCTCAGAGTTGGTCATAATCAATCATTTAACACAATTCAATTTTTATTAAATGGGAATCTTCCTAAACAAAGACTCATGGCAAAACACTAGTGGTTTAAAATTGCAACAGTCCAGAACTCCAAACAAACCTTGAGTAATTTAATCCTCGCATGGAAACTGAATGCTTGATGCACTGAAATTTGCATGGTGCCACTGTGTAAGCACTGTGGTATAAAATGTCAGGTACAAGCATCTAGAACACTGCAAGCTGCTTACACCAGCTTCACTGCCCCACACCATATTAGTCTGTATTTCTGTAGACTGGCACAGTTTATATTCATTTATCATTTTTTCAGACGACTCTTTAAAATCCTTCTAATAATCATCATAGAATGGTTCATGTTGAAAGGGACCTTAAATATCATCTAGTTCCAACCCCCCTGCCATGGGCAGGGATGCCTTCCACTAGATCAGGCTGCTCAAAGCCCCTTCCAACCTCGCCTTGAACACTTCCAGGGACGGGGCATCCACAGCTTCTCTGAGCAATCTGTGTCAGTGTTTCAACACCCACTTAACATGAAGTGACCTAACTCATAGGTTTTAAAGCACATGGGTAACTGCTTTTGCCCTCACACAGGTATAAAACTGGCTCATTTTGGCAAATGTGAATTAATACACCTGGAAAATATTTACAGAGTTTGGAAAACAGAGCTATTGTGCTTTTCATAGGAAATTATTTAAAACCAAATCCTTCTATTATCTAAAGATCCACTGGCTTACATAGAGGTATGCATTTGGAAAACTAAACCCAGAAAACTGATTTACAACATGACTATTTCAAAAAAGTGGAATAAATAAAGGAATTTTTTTAAGTATTTTTATTTTTTTCTTATTCTTCTTCCTTTTGGTTTCACTCAGACAGCAATAGAGACAGGTACTTTTGCAATAGTGAGTTGTAATTAAAATAACTGCAAAGAGGAAGTAGAAAACAGGATGCAATTAGCAGTTACAGGAATTTAGAGATCATGGAGATGGAACAATTTCCTCCCCATCAATGACAACTTTCATATTTCCTCAAGATTTCCTTTATTTCAGCTGAAGAAAGCCCCATGGGTTCCAACCACTGATCTCTTACATTCCCCAAAGGAGGTGACACAAGATGACAATTCAGTTCATTTGGAGAATTAATTTTTACTGTCCATTGCCACAAAATCTTACAAAACGTCTGCCTTTGAGTGGGTACCTGAGAAACAGAAGTGGTTAGAAGTGACTGAGGGCATACTGGGAAGAGCAGCAGCAAGTTTGCATTCTGCCTGTGCTACAGTTTTACCACACATCTCACTCACAGGACCCTGAAATGTGGGGAAAGCAGAAGGTAAAGGAATTTTGGGAAAATAGATACGGGAAAGTGACAGTATCTTTTCTGGGTGTTTCTCAGTATGACTATATTTGCAATACCTTCCTTTTAAAGCTTCAGTGAGGTCAAGCCTTATATCTAGGTATAATCTAAGCCTCGTTCAAAACTTCCTGCAACACTTACTGCAACATTTGTGACAGAACTGGAGGGAGACAATTTGTTTATCACTGTGCCACAGGAAATAATCAGATACAGATTGCCCAGAGAAGTTGTGGATGCCCCATCCATCAGCAGCATTCGAGGCTTGGCTGATGGGGCACTGAGCAGCCTGGTCTGGTGGGAGATGTGCCCATGGCAGGGGAGTTGGAACTAGATGATCTTTAAGGTCCCTACCTATAATGTCTGGTTACATTTCATCACCACATCACTCTCCTTCCAAATATTGCACACTCCACCTAGCCATGCTGCTCCTCCACCTGGGCAACAACAATCACTACCTCCACCACTGGGTTTAATCACTTTGCAGACCTCTGCTAGTGCTGTTGGATATGATGTACATATGTATTAGACTTCCAGCAGACAAATAACACCATTTTGACACCTATTTCCTTTATGCAGTTTAAGGAAAAGTATTGCACTCACCAAAATCAAGACCATTTGTATCTTAATTCTGTCTCACTTGTTCCTGCCTGTATTTACTTATTCTCACTAATGATTATGCAGACTGTTACACAGATCTCTTCTCTCTTGGTCACATTATCAGTAAAAAGAACTTTTCTTCCCCAATTCAGAAGACTGGTTGCAGTTTGATGAGGACTTTGTTAGGTACCAACACCTCATATACTGTGGCTGCTACTTTCCACACAGTTAAGAACCACAGGTCACCAAGCGTCTAAACAACCTTCTCCAAAAGGATAGATGAACAGCTTTACACTATTTTCAGCTATGTGTTCACAGAGCACTTCACTTCTTTACACCAAGACTGTTTCAACACTCAGAGAACACCATTTACTGAGTAAGCAGATAAGGTATCTGGTGTCCAGTCTGATCAGAGTTGTTCAGTCTATAGTCTTAGGGTACTCTAGTTAAGCTCTGCTAGGATGCCAGAAGTATCAGATTCCTCGTGAGCCTCTCCAAGGTGATCATCACTACAGTATCAGAGTATTTCAGCAACATTAATGAGCTTATCTTCCCTACGTTGTGCAGCTAGTAACATCCTCATTTTACAGATGTTACTTCCACTTCAGTTAAGGCCACCTCAAAACTTTCCTTACAATTTCTTGCACATAGCTATTACACTGTTCCCATTTTAGAGGTGTCTAAATCTCTCATTGCTTCAGGTAAAACTTCTCAGTGGAGCACGAACTCAGGTATGTAAGATTTCAGGCAAGGCAGACCTCAGTGAAAAAAAAAATAAGAAAAAAGAAAAAGGAGATATGACAGTTTGCATATGGAAAGCATTTCACAGTCAAGTGCTACTCATGGACCAGCTAATTCCTGCTACTATCATCCTTTCTGGCATATGGAAACTGCATGCAAAGAAAGACACAATTTATTTTTGCCATGGTGAAGGCAACAGAAGGTATGAGTAAGAATTCTATCAGTAATTTAAGTCCACATATAAAATTAGTGTGGTTCTTAGAAAACTATTCAAGCAGAAAGTACAAGAGGATTGAGGTTTCATGTAGAAGTGAGGTTGAGTACTAATGAATTAACATTACTCCTACATCTGTAACATTTGGCTGCAGATAGTGTTCATACTGACTCCAGGAAAAATGAAAAAAGGGGGAAAAAAAAGTAATAATGCCAGAGAAAATTACTGAAGACCCGCAGACACTAACAATAAGATCCCAGTGGAGAATTAAAGCCAGAAGAAAAAACCATTTTGTTTCCCATTGCATCCTCTTTTTCTTGCTTTTGGTTCTTGTAGTCCTGGATAAGAGTTGTTTCCTTCTCTAAAGGGGATTTAAAAGCTGTTACAGTTTCTCTTTTCAGATGCTACAAAAGATGTGATATTAATTGATCAATCATCTTGGAATATCCTTTTATCAACAACATGGATGCCCTGGCTTTTTTGTGCAACAAAATGCATAAGAGCACTTGGAATTCAACTGTCAAAGATTCAGATGCCTGAATAGATTTGGTTTAGATCAACACTATACAAATATCAATTTCTGAAATAGAACAGTATTAATAATTTAAAATCAGAAAGGAAGTATAAAGAAGACTCACAAGTGAATCCAATTTCACTGCAGTGACTATAAATACTAACATTTTTAGTATGCCCAGTATTATTTATGAAATATGAGTTATTACTAAGGTTTTATATAGCTATGGTTAGATTAAGGAATATCTAATAATGTATTTACAGTTATTTTAGAAAATATCTTTGTGGAATCTGGTTGCATTATGCCCTGGAGAAAAACACAATTCTGACTATAGTATCAAAGTCTTATCTTTGTATGTATGTCATATATAAAGTTTATGTAAAGATTTCTGCATACTATTTATCTATGCAAGTACTTCAGTTGAACTATGTTTTACCTATGAAATCTGTTTCACATCTGTGCGTCCCAAAAGCATTTTATATGAAGGAACATAGGAGGCAGACAATTCTTTTCTGTTTCCAAAAGTCAAGCTCACAGTGAAATAAATGAGAATTGTATTTATAACATCTAGAAGGAAAAAGCATATCAATTAAGCAGCCCTGCTATGTGTTCACGTTGCATATTTTTTCTCCAAATTTGGTGCTTGGGTGGGTGAGATCACCCACTGAAGACAGACAGGACGGTTTCTAGTAATTTGTCCTCATGGCTGCAAGAGTACCTTCCAGAACAAAAGTGCATACAAACAGTATCAACTGAACAAACAAGGTGCCTACACTTTCAGGAGGCAAAACTTCCGGAGTTATCCCTAGTCTGACACAGAACTGCTACAGCTTTGTTTTACGTGGTTGGTAAGAAATACCTTACATGCATGATTGCAAATATGTCAGCTGTGTTCTCCAGAGGGATGCAAGGGGTATGTCCCAGGCTGACCCAAAGCGCCAGTCTTTGGTCATTGATTACTGAAGAATGTGTAAACTACAGCAGTGCATCTTGCACAACTAAGACTCCCATTCACAGCCTAACAAAGTTCCCATCTTCCACAGAAAATGGTCTTGCTTTTGCTAAGATCTGCTTAAGGTCTGCTTAGTGTTCAAAATTTCTTTCATTCATCTTTCACTGTTGACGACTGATAGATTTACCAACGAAGTATAAGACAGGTTGTACCTACTTCACCATCAGAGATTTCTTTACATTCTCTCCTTTCTGTTAGGCCACCGATTTTTTCTTGCCCTTACCATTTAATTTGTGTGTGAAGTTACTGCACATCAGGAAAAGCATTTACATCCAGGACACAATGGGCGTTTAGCTTCCAAGAGACAGAAGACAGTCCAACTGACCAGACACAAAAATAAAACAGGATTGAAAATACATAAAGAGCAAAATGTTTGATGAACTCAGTCTTATCAAGAGGTCTTCATCAACTGATATAGACTTTCCTTTTAAAAAGCTGGACAATAAGTAGCTCTTTGAACAGGCAGATAGCCAGACCTGACAGCTGGAAGTTGAATAAAAACAACACTAAGCTAAAAATGAGTTACTAATAACAAAAACTTAGGCTAATTAATAACTGGAAAGTGCACAATGGTTTTGTGCACAGTGCATTCACAAGTGTTAAGAGGGACTTACTCCAAAATTTTAAATTAAGAATAACTTTTTTTTAAGTGGTAAGTCTCATTCAACGAGGAATTTACTTAAGTCATCCAGTTTCTATTACACAGCAAGTCACCTGGAGTCCCTCAAGGTCCCTTCAGGTTTTACAAGGCCCATGGCTGTCCAAAGGAAACCTGCTTCTTCCTTCACAAGTTTAACTCTCCTTTTCATATCAGTCAGGCTTCCAGCGTTGATTAACTATTATGCAGAAAGTACCAACCCTGGGGGGAAGGGGAGAGTAGTGAATAGGACCCAAATCCTATGGAAGAAAAGCTCACCAGAAATATAGATATCAATTTAGACTTACCACTCTAAGCCTGAAAACAACCTCCAGCAAAAAGAAAATAAAGAGGAGACTGATACACTTTTCATATTCTCAAGCTATTCGTGAAGGAACTCACACAATCCTATTTTTTCCCCTCATGTTACCATCCCTGGGCTATATGGGCAAGACATTACATTGGCCCCAGAGAAAGTCCAGTCCTTTGTTTTGCAACAGGCGGTGTTTTTGCAATCTGTGTTCATGCTCTGCTGAGAACTCCATTTTGACACACATCTGGGTGTAGGCAGCTGTCCTCTCTTCCCTTTGCTCCCATGTCTAACACCCCTCTCCTTTCATGATTTCTCAGTCATCAAATAATAAAGATAATTAGTGTATTCCTAAAGAGTAACAAAGTGGGGCTGAATGGTCCTCATGACATTTAAGAGTTAGGGAGGCAAACCTCCAATTAGTTCTCAGTACAATATCTGTGGAAGACTGGCACAGGTTTATGATTTTCCCCCCACTTCTCTCTCTGATTTTACCCTATTAATAGGTAGTAGAATAACAAAAAAATTTGAATATTTCTTCTATCTCTGTTTTGCCAGAGTAACATAAGAAAGCAGGAGGTCATCGCTTGCTTCAAGGCGTAGTTGAGATACAAGCAGTAGCTTTACGTACAGGAGAAACTCACTACTTGTACTGCTGCAGCCACAGATAAGGTTTTTGCGTGACAGAGGCCTCTGCTCCATCTGAAAGATTTTAACCTGCAGAGCAAATAACTTCCTGTCTTAAACTGTATGACACATCACGAGATATCCCGGAGCTACCTTCTCTATATCTATATCTAATCTTCAGTAAAACTTGATGGAGCAGATGCTAGAATAGCAGGCTAATTTACAGCTCACTGCTACAGTGAGCCACATAGGCATCTGTCCCCTGCACAGAATACCACTGATGATATTAAGAGAGCAATGTCTGCTTTGAACACCTGAAGTTCTTCCCCACGAGGTTCAAAACATGCGCAATTCTTTGCCTATCTCAAAATGTTCCTTCCTCCTCTGATGGCAACAGTTCACACACCAAGACACCCTACTTAAATATCTCCTGCGATGAACAAGGAAGCAATCTCACATTTAAGTTAATGGCTCTGTTATACAAAAGTATCAGGATCTCCTGAGCGAACCCATTCACAAACATGTAGCAATCTTGTGCTAATCTGACACCCGACCATGCTCTCAGTAGTAACTGTTTACTTCTCTAAGGTTGTCACCTCCCATATGTTTCAATAGTACGCTTAATTCAATGTTTTTGCTACAGTAACTTCAGAAACAATAGCGTCTCACTAAAGGGTGAAGAAGTAAGTCACAGTAGCTCATCAACAAAAACAAATGCTCAGAGACCTTGTGAATTAACAGCTGATCATTAGTGCTGACAATCCTAGACTACTGTTTTCTGCTACCAGCCTTAAAGAACCATCACGTCCCTACGAAAAATTTTTATGTCATTATTATTAGTGTTTGAGTGTTTGGGGATTTGGCGGGGGGGACGATGACAATGGGGTGTGTAGTTCTTAAATGAAATTCAACTAAAAAAAAAAAGGATTTTTACATTTCTTTCCATGGTTTTATTATTCCCCCAAATCCAGGAGGAGTAAGTATGCATATCTCCTACAATGCAAGATGATACACTTTGACAAAACAAACAAACCCACGGAAGGTATTTCTTTAGATTAAACAAACAGTGGAGAATAAGTTTTCAAGGAAAGAAAGATACGCACTGAGAAAGGTTAGTTACTTTTTTTTCCCCGCTTGAACGGAAACATAGCTGTGCGAACACTGCGGCTGCTAACTAGACATTCTCAAACAACTAATACGTAACTCCACTGTTACTCAAATAGTTTTCTCATCTCCACAGTAAGGTTCAAATCTGGACAAGAAATGAAGAATCAACTGAGACTCTACAGGAATTATAATTCACAGCATAAATTTTAAGGATATCCCTATATGCTCTATTAGCATATGCTTTGACTATCAAAGAATCCTTCTCTGGTTAGGATCCTAAAATAATTCTATTAATATGTATAAGCTCTGGAACTAAAATAAATAGCATTAAAACATCTTAGCAGTAAAATACAACAGAAATAATTAAACAAATTGTTACTCCAAGAACATAAGGAAAGGTTTTTTTAGCATTCCAACTTTGAAGATTTCTCATATTTTAAACAAATTTATTTTTAAAATACCTGGTATTATTTCAGATCAAATCTAATCACATGAGAAAAATGGCAGGTTGCCAAGCACAAGAATTTCCCTCCTTATTTCTCACTATGCTGTCAACATAGGCTCTTCTTTCTTGCTGCATTTTCTTATGGTCTTTTGCAGCAGTAAAAAAGCATCGACTCAAAAATTAAATTTTCCCCCATTATTGCACACTCATAAAAATGGAACTGACAGGACAGCAGTTTATTCATGCACAAACCGGAGCCATATCATACAAACTAGCTTTCAGAAACCCACAGATCAATTGTTACTGTCTGCGAGGGCTGCCTTGGCACGCAGAGGTGGGGGAGTTTCATTTGGGAGAAGGGAAAAGTTGAAGAGTTGCAGAGGTAGGGAATCCAGAAGTCTTCCTGTCTCCACTGCATAACGCTAATTATCAGAATCAAGAATATACACAGTAGGAATGGCATCTTCTGCTTCTGTAACTATTTTAAAATGCATCTAAATTCTGACAAGGCTTAACATGCAGACATTTAAGCGTACATGAATATTCATGTCTGAGTACTACACCAAATTTAAGTTATTGTGCAAACGTAAGCATGACTTAAAAGTGTTAAAAGTCGGGTCATTAGACTGACAACATTTACAGGCATAGTCAAATGAAAATTAAGACTGACTGTCCACCAAGAGCACCTTACTCTCCCTCAGTCCAATTCTTTCACCAGTGACACGCTAAGCAGCAGTTTCGTGACATCTTTCTGTTTCACAGAAAGCTCCTCAAATTTCCCTTCTCCTACTACGATTTTAATTAGAAAACTATCCTAATACAACTTTGCAAACATCAAAAAGCTTCCTTTGAATAGGGAAGCAGCTTCTGAAACCTTTCCTCGGTTTAGAGCACAGGAAAAGAAACTAGCTAGATCATGCCGCTCTCAACGTTAAGTGAAAAACTTTACATTCCCTAATATTAGGAACACGTAGTGGTCGACCGATTTACATGTGAACGGAACAACGAAACAAGCACTTTTAAAATTGATGAAAAATTCCATTTTCAGAGGCAAAAACCTCGGGGCATACTTTGGTATTTGTTGGTTACTGACAATAAGTTAAAATACTGTATCCCTTCTAAACTAAAAGAACACCCAGAATAAATTGTCACACGAGAAAGCAAAAACCCTGTGTCATTACAGTTTCTCTCCGCAGTTTCTTTCCTGCGGTACCATCTGTTAAATCAGAAACTCCTTTGAATACCGCAGCCTCGCTGACTCTCACGGTGCGCTGGCTGCGCCGACACTCGCTCGGTATTTTCGCATCGCGCCCTCTCCGCGGGGCCAGCGCAGCCGCCCGCATCTCTCAGCGCCGCTCGCAGCCAAGGACCGCGCTCGGACCGCACCGCGCCGCGCTCGGACCGTCCCCGCCGGCGGGGCCGCACGCGCACCGAGGGGACAAACGCGCTCCCCGCCGCCGACCCGCGCAGCGCGGACCCG
>VZTD01001651.1:1654923-1790124 GCA_013397725.1 Rhagologus leucostigma
GAAGCGAGCAAGGGTGCGCAGGGCGCCGGGAGGGCTCTGGGGAGCGTCTGACGGGGCGACTGCCGGGCTCTGCCCCCCTTCACCCCAGCGCCGGCCGGGAGCGTACCTCGGGGCCGGGCCATTTACCTCGGGGCCAGGAGCGTACCTCGGGCCGGGCCATTTACCTCAGGGCCAGGCCACCCCGTGAAGCGGCAGCTTCGGAAATGAGGTCTAGATAGTGAGGAAGAAGATGCCGAGCGGCGTTTTCACGCCGTGTTTCTCTGGAGACATCTCCATGCTGCTCCCAGTCGTTAGGTTGTGCGGACGAGGCTTGGCGAGTGACAAACACTCAGGAGCTCTCCCGTGAAGCTCAGAGCAGTCAGATGAGTATGTGACAGGTCCGAGGCGAAGAGCGTGACTAACAGCCCCCCCAAATACAATTTTTCTAGGCTGGAAGATCTATGCGGCAAGAGAAATTACATGATCACGTCTCACTGACACTACTGTGTTTCAAAACTAAGAGCTGTGGAAATTAAAAGCCGCCTAAGTATTTGTGAATGGGAATTTCTGGTGGGGTTTTTAATCCGTGGCTTATCATTCTCTACCTTTCTAAAACACCAACAAGAATAAACATAAGAGCACCACATTGTTTTAGATTTATGTGGATACTACAAAGCCTAAAATTGTATTACCCTCGCAGGAGTTCAGAGGTATTACTGAATTCTGCTTTTATGGATACAGAAAACTGCTGTTGCACAAAAAAAGCATCTTTACAGTATGAATACTAAACAAGTTCTAAGAAAAAATATCAGCAAACATCTGCATCATGATAACTGGCTATTCTGATTATATAATGTACAACAGTATGTGCAGTCAAGACTACCTCATTCAAAAAGTTTCACTTATTTCATTAGACATGAGAGATCACTGGAAGTTTATCTTGATCAGAACTCTAACACAGCCTTCAGCAGAAACTACTGCAGAAAAAAACCCTCAGTTACATGTAGGTGGCTATAATCAGGAAAGGAAGTGTTACTTGTCAGTACTGTCAAATAAAGTGACAGCAAGGAAGCAATTTCCCTCACACCCTGACATACAATGGGATAGATTATTAGACAAGATTGTGCAGGTAACTGCTGCAGTACTTTGAGAAATGAAAGATGACGTCACGAAGATTATAGTATTAAAAAGGGAGTGAATCAGTTGTATTGGGTTTTTAAGGCCAAGCTTTTGGGGGGGGGGAGGAAGTCACGAAGGGGGGGGAGGTTCAGGGGTGTCTTCTGTGAGAAGCAGCTGGAAGCTTCCTTCGTGTTCAGCAGATCCAATCCCTAGCGGCTCCAAAAATGCTGCTGGCCGAGGCTGGGGCAATTAGAAATGGTGCTAATGCCTCTGTGATAACATGTTTAGGAAGAAATTAAAAAAAGATATATTGGCACTTACAATGGTGGCCAGAGAAGAGCAGAGTGAGAATATGTGAGAGGAACAACTCTGCAGACACCAAGGTCAGTGGAGAAGGAGGGAAAGGAGGTGCTCCAGGCACCAGAGCCAAGATTCCTCTTTAGGCCATGGTGAGGCAACTGTGCCCCAGCAGCCCGTTGAGGTCCAAAGGGATGCAGAGATCCATCTGCACCTGTGGATGATACCCATGCTGGAGTGGGCGGATGCCTGAGAGGAGGCTGTGACCCCATGGGAGGCCCGTGGAGAGAGGGGCTCTGCTCCCAGGCTGGAACAGCCTGTCCTTGAAGGACTGCACACCTTGGAAGAGTGGCCCACACTGCAGCAGTCTGGGGAGGACTTTGCCCGTGTGATAGACTCACATTGCAGCAGATTTGAGAGAGCTGTTACTTGTGAGATGGAGAACTTCATGTCTCCTGTGGGAGGGATCCCATGGTGCAGCAGGGGTATGACTCCTCTCCCTGAGCAGCAGAAGAAGTCTCAGGCGATAAACTGACCATAACCCCATTCCCTCCTCCTTGCACCGCTGAAGGAGGATATACAGCTGGGAAGGAGCGAGGAGTGAGGGGAAGATGTTTTCAAGGTTTTATTTTACTTCTCATTATGCTGCTCTGATTTTGTTAGCAATAAATTAAATTAATATCTCTAATTGGAGCATTTTCTGCCCATGATGGTATTTGATGAGCGATCTCTCCCAGTCCTTACCTCAGCTCATGAACCTTTTGTTATATTTCCTCTCCTCTGTCCAGCTGTGGAGGGGAGTAAGAGAGAGTGGCTTTAGTGGGTGCCTGGCATCCAGCAGGGTCAGCCTGCTACACGTGTTCACTAATTGTCTCCTCATTCTCTGTTCTCTTAAGACATGAGATGCACTACATTCTCTGGTCCATGTCTAACAGCCACCATTACACTATGTATTACAAAAAGTTGTAAACTATGCAGGAGGCATAACTGTACAAAGTGAGAGGGGGAAATTATGTAATTCTTTCAGCTGACGCTATTGATCTTGAGATAGACAGCAGGAAAAATAGAAAAGGCAGTTTTCTGAATTCAGCCTCAGATTTGGGATAACAGTGGGATAATGTATTTCTGGCTGCAGCTGGAGCTCTGCAGGAGCAGTAGGCAGCCTCTGGAGAATTTCCTAGAACAGTTTGCACCTTTACTATCATACAGCTCTGGGTAAATCAGGAGACTGAAAGATGTCCTGAGTCTCAGGAGAGTAGCTTCCAGCTGGGGATTCTTACTGTCTAGGGAGTTCAGAACACTGTTCATCATGAGAACAAATGTTAAAATAATGGCAAAGAAAACATGGGGTTTTTTGAAATCTGCATTATCATTCTCCTCATATCTACCCCATCGGGGTAATTATATCATAATTCTCACACTTTATTTTGTTTATGAGGAATCTCTTCAGAACTTGTCAAATGTAGTATTTTTTACAAGAGACAAACATATGGATTTTCTTCACCCAAACCAAAGTGTCGTAAATTGCATGAAATTATATATAAATATATATATATATACGTACACACATATAAAGCCTGAGATAGCAAGTGCCAGCACTCAAAAGACCGTATTCACCCACATGCAGATTACCGAATTGGACATTAGCAAGTAAATGGTGTCTGCATCTGCTGTACCAGCCACTGAACTATATTTGGAGGTAGACACCCATCTGAAGCTGGATGCTGTTCCTTTCTTCTTCAAGTTTTGCTCATCAGAAATATCCATAGAGTTGCATTTTGTACCTACACAGCAGCAAAGATTTAAGTATCTGCTGTGCTGCTGTGTCACATCAGACAGAAGGGGAACAACTCCTCAGTGCACAGAAAATGTGCAGCTTTGCTCTCCATGCATAGCACAGCACTTTATCAATCTCTCTTCATATTACTTGAGGAGGCTCTAGTGAAATCTTTCTTTTTCAAATGTATCTCCTATAATTCCATATTGCTGATGAACTGAGGGTCTGACATACCACCAATTGCTTCTGGGCCTCAGACTTTCACCTCAGCCCTCTCAGCTTTCTCCTCTCGTTGTTATTTTGACCCTTCTCCCTGAGAGCAATATTCAGATTCTCTACTGTCTCCTTGTGTAACTCAAAGCTATGTTCCAGCATCCTTACCTTTCAAGTTCACTGTCCTAGGGAATTTTTCCATATAGTGGAATACCCAGGCTTCCTGTGTGGTAGATAGAATATTCCTTAAATTTATTTTCTTCGATTGCTTATAGGATAAAGCTTATTTTCAAGGGATAGAACCTGGAAGTTTGAGTATCACAGGCTGATCATAGAATCATAGAATGGTATAAGTTGGAAGGCACCTTAAAGGTCATCCAGTTCAACCCAGCTGCCGTGGGCAGGGGCATTTTCTCTTATACCATGTTGCTCAAAGCTCCATCCAACCTGGCCTCTCCAACACTTCGGAGATGGGGCATGCACACAGCTTCTCTGGGCAACTAGTTCCAGTGCCTCACCACTCTCAGAGTGAAGAATTTCTTTCTAATATCTAATCTAAACCCCACTCTCTTTCAGTTTAAAGCTATTACCTCTAGTCGTCCCACCACCTGACCCTGTAAAGACTCTCTCCAACACTCTTGTAGGCCCTTTGTGGTTCTGGCAGGTTGGCCTAAGTTCTCCCTAGAGCTTTTTCTTGTCCAGGCTGAACAATCCCAACTCTCTCAGCCTGTCTTCATAGGAGAGGTGCTCCAGCCCTCTGATCACGTTTGTAGCACTTCTCTGGACTCAGTCCAAGGTGTCCACATACTTCTTATGGTGGGGGTCCCCACAACTGGATGTAGTACTCTAAGTGGGGTCTCATCAGAGCAGAGAGGCAAAATCAGCTCGCTTGACCTGCTGGCCATGCTGCTTTTGATGTAGTCCAGGATGTGGCATCACATGAGAGGCACGCACAGAGAGAATCCAGCTATCAGTCTGTGGTCCAAAGGGGAGATGTTCTGGAGATGTTCTTCAGAGTAACAGAAAAGATTGTGTGATAGATATGTGTGCAGTTGTGCTCAAGGCAAGAGGTTTTAGGTTACAGTTAAGAAGCACAAAATAAAACCAGATGACTGAAGCTTCACAGTGCATTTGGATTGGAAAGGGGACCAGCTCCCAACAAGCTGAAAGTAGGGAAATTCCAGGGTGGGGATAGCAATGGTGGTATGGGGAATAAAGCAGGGAACTCTGGCACATGAATGTGGGGCACATAAATCTCCCTGCTGTGGAGACTGCTTTTGGAGGGAATGAGAACAGAAAACAAAGAAAGTTTTTGTTAGAACAGGAAAATCAGACATAGGGATTGATAAATGTGGGATTTCCATAAGGAATAACTGAGACTATCACATGGACTCCCTCAAATGAAGGGGAAAGAGAAGGAATCACAAGATATATGATCATAGACATAGAGGAAATAGTCTGAATTGTATTTACATGATACTGAGCTCAGAGCTTTCAGCTACAACTCAGTAATGATCCCTTGGAGTCACTGTTGACCACTCTCTGGAGTTCCCAGTTCGATGTGTAGCAGTGGTCAAAGAAGCCAATGAAGAGTTAGGCATCCTTGGGAGAAGAGCCTGGGCTTCATCTGCAACCGTGAAGGACAGAGTTGGAAAAGATACAGAGAAAGACAACAGTTGTAAGCGGGCAACTGCCTCGTGAGGGGAGACTGAAGTGGCTGGGATTCTTCCATGCAAAGAGAAGCATGAGGGGGCACGTGGCTGGGATTTACAAAATTGTGAAAGCAGTACATATGGAAAAAAGTGGATGAGAATGATTTCTCACCAAATCCCACAGTACTGTGTAAACTCAGTGAAACTACTGCAAGTGTCAAAACTGATGAAAGAAAGTACTTTCACCCCCTCACCTGGACACAGTGGACAGTAGTCTTCTGGAAAGTCTAACCCCAGGAGGTTCTCTAGGCAGACCAGCAGGTTCAAAAAAGGATCAGCAAAACCCATAGGCAACATATGTGTGAAAGAAAAGGCTGGGGAGTGCCTTCAGTACCTGGAATCCAAGAGCTATGAATTCTAGGACAGAATTAGGGGAACAGACTTCAAAATTATAGCCTTATAATAGTATCTCCTTCTGTTGCTGCTGGGACAGTATGCTGGGCTAGATAATACCTGTGATAAGTTCAGTTGTAGCAAATTATGTGTGATCCCAGGATGGATCATATCCATGCTTTCAACCACAAGTGTGATCTCTGTTAACTCTAGAGGTAGCTGATGGTGTGGTGCTGTGTTTTTTAGAATTTAAGAGTTATGCAGCACAAAGCTTCTTTACGTTTGGTAAACCAAGATGTTATATAAAAATTCCCACTTCTACTATTAATATTCATTAAGCATTAAGCCTTTGGAGGCTTGGTATAAATAGCTTTCCCTGAACTGGAATTCACAATGGCCAAAATCCTATCTCGCGTATAAGTCCTGAATATGCAGATATCTTGCAGAAGCCATTTAGAAGATTTCTATAGAAGAGTCTAACTATATCCCACAATTCTTGATAATTGGTGGTTGTTATGAATGACTATACATTCTATTTAACACCCAAGGGGCTTTGCTACCATACACTCCATAAGAAATGGCCAGTGCACTTGAGTGGTTTGAAATCCTCGGAAATACATCCTTCTATAATTCATTATCTGTATGGTTTACTTTCTCCTTCCCTGACCATGTCAAACACCCATTTTTGTTGCTAACACATCAGAGCAGCAGTTTTTGGTCCATGAGAGGAAAGCAGTGACAATCCACATATTTTCTACAGCCTCCTGTTAGAGGAGTTTGATCAGAGCACAGCAGTAAGGGTTCATCCTGCCATTGCTACACAGAAAATGCACTGACACCAATGTAAGTGTTGCCCGGTGGATGAGTCTACATTCTTTATTGTAAAAATGTTTTGCATGTAAGAAACAGAATTTTTAGCAGAAACAATTCAAAATATAGCTGAATTTCAAACAATAAGTTTCATATTAATTCATTACTAATGTGAAAGGAAAATAGCCTTATATAGTAATATAGGAAGAATATAGAACAGGTTTTTACTCAGAGTAAGTTCAGCATTTCCAGCATTTGAAATTTGTTGACAACCATCATCTCAGACATTTTCTTCATTGTAATCAATATTTTTCTCCCAATCAGTCTGAAGTTATCTACCTTTTACTACCCTTTGCAGGCTTTGAAGGTTCTTTTTCCTTAGACATTGAATTTAAAAATCCATCCTTGACTCCTTTAACTGAAAGTTCTGCCAGGCAGCTGGGGGCTTGGAAGTGAACATTTTTCCGTAAAATTTTGTGTAAGCTGTTCTCAGTAGTGTATAGGAAACTTTTTCAGTTCATGCATTACTTTCACTCATTATGCAAATTTGTATACATGAGATTAATTTGCTTTCTTTTCAAAGACACCAGTAGTGGAACAACGTGTTATAAAAGCAGTCACAGGCTTATATTACTGTGTAAATGTAGGAAATGCTTCAGAAAGGTTTTCTTAGTTCTCTTCAGTAGTAAAATTAATCATAGATCAGTTCCAGCCTTCCTTCAACATTACTCAAGCTGAGCCTGTGTGAAACAGAAAACCACAGCTTTTCTGATTTAATTATTGTAGGGCATACCCAAAATAAATAGAGAATATGAGATTTTTAATGTGGGAAGAAGCGTGTGTGTGGAGTATTCTGCACCAGGAAGCTGCTGGAAGCACCTGTCTCTCAGAGTGCAGCAGTAAAAGCAGTGTGCTATTAGTGCTGCTATTAAAAACCAAAGAGAGAAGTGCAGCATACTACTTTGAGGTCAATATTCAATCTAATACTGTCCCTTGCTTTCCCTCGGTAATCTCTAACGAGTCATATGGTTGTTTACAAAGGAAGATGAGGCTCTGGTAGTCAGCAGAGCCTGGCCAGTGGCATGTACCAACATGATTGAGCCATTTGTTGTCTTCTGTACGTCAGTACAAAGACTAGAAGTATGCTGAGATCATCTATGATTTCACACAAATCATATATCCAACTATTATAAAAGCTAACAGCAATCAAAATATGATCATCTTTAAAAGAGGAGCATCTAATAACCAGCAGGAATATACCTCAGGAAAAAAAATGCAGCTTTGGAACTAATTAAAAGCTTCCTTTCCATGCAATTTCCATGTGGATTTATAAAGCAAAACCCATTAGTAAAATAAACAAAACAAAACAAACAAATAAAAAAAATTAAGGTCTTCAGTAGCCTTTATTAAAAAAAAAAAACTTGCTGAAACTGACAATATCTCACAGATGCTGTTCTAAGGAGAATTAGTTATATGCTTACAAAAGAAAGACATGACAATGTTTCATAAAGCCTTATGAATTTTCAATCAGCTCTGGAAAGCATGGCTTTTAACCACCTAGAAAACTGGCGTCACCATTTAAAATAAATCTCAACAAGCAATGCAAACTAGAACCAATCGAAAAATAAATGTGAAATATCACTTCTTAAATATTACATGTCATTCCCTGATATTCCAACTCTGGCAGGAAAATACAGAGGTGCAGTAAGACAAAAGGTAAACTAGTTCTGAGCTGGTTTAAGAATAAATGCAAAATTTAAATTCAAGCCACTGGAGAAAATTATTTTAGCTAAACCAAAATCTAGATCTATAGCATATGTGCTGTTATATAATGACATATAGGCTGCCCAAAAATAGCTGGTCAGGATATGTACTTGAAGTGGCATTTCAGTATCTGTATACAGCCATCATGCAGGGTTGGCATCCAGCAAAAGCAATGCTCAGGAGCGTGGAGGATGTTATAAGGCAAGGAAGGCACAAAAAAGACCATGAAACATTCATGCATTGCAGTTTGCTGAGATATTAATGAAGGAATCTGGCTTCCTGATTGAATGTGCTTCTTAAGTGCTTCATTCATGGAATCACTGTGAAAAAATTGCCTTGAGATTTGGTAATTTCACCTTGGGCGTAACAGGCCAAATTTCTTTTGCATGTTTTGTGTAAGCTTTAGGAAAAACTACCTAGAATGAAGCATTAACTACAACTGCTAGTCATCACAGGTGTCCTTGGGAGTTTTTTGATAAAATATCAAGGCCATGGAAGTTTTACTGTTTATGCTACTGAAAATCAAATTGGTGTTTGAGGATCAGAAAGATCACAGCCCTGCTTGTCTGTGAAGGCAGCATCATTATACCAGTGTACTTCTCTCTGGGGGTAGAAAAAGGAACGACTAAATTGCAGAACTGACATGGCTGCTCTCAGAAAATGCAAACATATTCCACCTGCTGAAAATTTCTTAATCAACTCCAGTTTTGTTTGAAGCTAGACTAGAAAAATAGATAAATAGACAAGCAAATTCTCCAGCTACCATAAATATGCTGAACTAACTTTAATAAAAATTAAAATTGTCTATATTTTGATAGAAATTATGTAAGAAAACTCCAAATGAAATTTTAAAACGAAAGGGAAAAAATGGGGATTTTTTGGGAAAAAAATTCAAATGTTTCCTTTTGTATGAAATAAAAAGAAAAAAAATCTCTGCTCCACAATTTGATCTTAACATTACAGAACCTGTTTATCTTTTCTTTAAAATATGTGTAGGTAATTTTTTAAAAATTTCATTTCAATATAAGAAAAAAATTATTCAAAATTACAAAAATTATATATTTCAGAATTTTTCAATTCCATGTTGGAGAAAAAAGTTGGAAAAATACAGAGATATTTCCTTCATTGAACCAAATTTTTTAAGGTTTTAATTCTATACATTTGGTTTTGATAAAATACTCACAAAAAATTTTCTCATACTTAAGACCTGAATGTCCATATCATGTTTTGCTGCCACTGTGAATTCCTGGTCCCAATCATATTTTCTTTGCTGAATGATTCGGAGATAAATGGCAGCAAACAACCCATATCATATTTTAAGTAGTATTTAAGCCAGTGCAAACAGGGGCTCTGGTGGTGTTTCTGTTACAGCAAAACCCTGCTGTTTCTCAGCAGGCTGGACACTTCTGGCATCTTCTGCTTTCAGGGCCTGCTTTGCAAATAGTTTGTCTTAGAAATGAAGATAAAGCATTTGCAAAAACAAGTAAAAGGGTCACAGGTGCACATTACTGGCTGTTTTGATCGTGGATTTTCAAAGATTCTGAGTCACAGTAGATATTTTTAGCTGTGCTTTTAACCACTATTTCTGCTGCATTGCCTAGATGAGAATTATTTTAATAGTGGTTTGATCTTGGTGCTCATTTACATTTAGATCCTTTGTCAGACAAGTAAATCTCTCAAATTTCTTTGAATACACAGAACTCTAGCTACCTGATTCTTGTACCATTAAGCTTGCATTTTAAAAGGCATATTCCTTACATGTCTTAGGACAGAAATCTCTTTAATTATGTTTTTGGATGTATAATGTAAAATATATAGCTACCAATTGCATTGTTGTAAATTCCAGACAGGGGGCTGATAGAAAATTTGTGAGGCTTCATAAAATAAATACCTGTGTTACTATTGTTCTTGTATATCTTAAAACATCATATACTGTTTATTTTTGACTCAAAGAAGGTCTCTGTACAAGAGGCTGAAGTATAACTTCTGCTTTTACAGGAAAAGTAAAGCTTAAATTACACAAAATTTTAAAAATTTTTTGAAAAACATTAGTTCATTTCAGATTTGTCTTCAATTCTTGCTCACTTGTGAGTTCCAAAAGCAAAAAAGTCATTTTTATCTGTAAATTGATGACCAGGGGGGATTATATAACCTCCTGATTATATGTTTATTTCTGATTTATATCTTCTGATTGAACTTTTAATTGAAGAATGATCATGTTTGGAGATATTTCAGAAAAGACATATTAGTAGGAAATATCTCAGGGCAAAAACCTGAAAAGTGATGCAAATATAGAGCTGACAGATGTTCCCTATTTCTGATTTTTGCATGTCCTCACCTAAATTCATAAACATAACCAACTCACTCTTTGATAATAATAAGTGATGTAAATTGAAATAGGTATTGCAAAGTTTCACCAGGGACATGGAATGTTCACTGAGTGAGAAAAGGAAGAACAGTTTGGCTCATTTAGCTTTGTAAAGCAGAGGCTGAGAGGAGAGATTTTGTTTTCCCTAAATATATAAGAGGAATAGTTATTGACAAGTGGAAGAACAACTTCTTTCTCTAAGGGCAAATGTTAGTAGAGTAGTAAATTAATAAAATTAGCAATTTATATATATATATGATAAAAAAGAGAAGAGGATCCTTGTATGACAAAAAATAAAATTCAGGAAATTTCATGAACAGGACTGTGCAACCTGTCTGCTTATAAAGCCAAAGTTGGAAACCAAAGAATGGAGAGGTCTTTCCCATCCTCTGTTTCTGACCTCTTAAGCAGCCCTGGTCAAAAACTGCATTAATGAAGTTCTTCAAAGATTGGTTAACACAGGGAAAGGATTGTGAACCAAATGAATTTTTGATTAACATTTTATATATGATATTAACATTGTAAATCAGGAATTTCATTATTATAAATTACAAAGCATGCTGGAATCTCTGCACATTTTCATCTTAAGATTCTCTCATTAGGGTTATATTTTGCTGCCTCTGGGTATAATTTGTTGGTTTGCTTTTTTTGCTCCTTTGTGAAGAGACTGCAAGGATATATACACTCAAAAGAACCTGTGAGCTCTGCAAAGCGGCTGAAAAGTGCACATACACAGAGAATAGTGAGGTTTCTTTCCTTTTTTTTCCCTGCAAGTAGTTTATTTACTATCCTGACTATTCACAAATTCAAACTTAAATTCTTTTGTGATTGAGTTCAGTTCTCTTTACTGAAGTGAAATCCTCATCAGCTGACACTGGGAAGTACCCCAACTGAACATGCTGTCATGGCCTATTCCTATTTGATATTTTGTTAATGCATGTGAGAGCTGGACCCTGACAATCCCACTGGGTGGCCAAATACATTGGAAATGGTTTTAAAATAAAATTAGTCAAATTGAGGGACATGAGACACCAATGATCCAATGCCTTGATCAGATGGATCAGAATATACTGACTGACAGTTAAAAAAACCAAACCAAACCGAAGCAAAAGAACAACAACAACAAACCCCCAGAATTCTGGGGCAAATTTGAATCCAAATTCCTTTTGTAACATGGGCTTCCTCTATGTTTTCAACTAAGCTGCCGAGGCCTATTTCAATGGGTGTGTGTGACATTCATATTGTACACTATCAGTCTTAAGATGTCCACCAGAATCCATAGCCCTGTGTTAGGCGCTCATAATTCCCATACAGAGTTCCCCACTAGAAGTGTTTGCAACCTGAGGATGACATTCACAAATGAGGGAAACCACTTAAGCAAACCAGTAAGAAACTCCAGGGAGGGATATCAGGAAGGAGCTGTACTCCTGACAGTAAACGAAAATGTAATTCTGTGCAGTATGGCAAACTGTCTTCTAGAATGAGCTAGTTAAGACAAGGAATAATCTCAGTGTTTCCTTACCAAACTAAAAATACACTATGCTAACACAATATGGACATGATTTTTTTTTTTCTCCTTCACAAATTTTACCAAGGGTCTATTTATTCAAGAAATAATCCCCTGCCCAGGACTTGTACAGATCTGCCCTTTACCCACGTAGGTCCCAAGCCATCTGGATGCAAGCACGCTGCAGTCAAAAGCTGCTGTCTGTGAGTTAAAACCCCACAGAAACAAAGTATTTTGGGAAAG
Source organism: Rhagologus leucostigma (assembly GCA_013397725.1). Lineage (NCBI taxonomy): Eukaryota > Metazoa > Chordata > Aves > Passeriformes > Rhagologus > Rhagologus leucostigma. The sequence goes on from VZTD01001651.1 coordinate 1,667,046, forward strand.
GGTTGGCTTGTTGCCCCTGGCTTGGGATTAGTGAATCAAATACAGATGAAGCAAGAAGGCTGTAAGCTAGAAGGACCTTTAATGTTAGATAATGGAACGAGTCCAGGTGAGAGCTTTCCTGGTTTTTCCTTTGAAGTGAAAATTCGAAGGTTGTCATTTGGATGTGGCAGTTACCACGTCTGTTGTTCACACATACCAAAGAGGCAGAGGTGGCAGTGTCTGCCCAGTTCACAATTTCCCGTGTATGGGAACAACAGATGAATGTAGTTAGCTACGGGGGACTCTCCTACCGTTTGGTGGGGTCCTTAAAGGAGCTATCAAGAGATATACAGAGTATGGCAGTATAAGTACAGATGCATAGGTCTGTGAATACCAACTTGCCCAATTTACTCATTTTTGTGATGTATTGAATGATCAGGAGATATTTCCTTAGAACATTTCTGCAAAACTTAAATCATAGCCCATGGTTTTGTTATTTATGCTTTAAGGCTGAAAGCTCAGGGTATTTCCTTTAAGATTTTCTCTATTTAAAGGAACAGATAAATTACCTCTGGCACAGTAATTTTTCTTTTCCCTGACAGTAAAATGCAAAATTAAAAAAAAAATTAAAATGTCCAGTTAATGTATTTTGGTGATTCCCGTGTTCTTTTCACCGGTGTTTTCTCCAGGACTGTTCAAATTCAGATAATAAATACTACATGAATGAATGTCCAATGTCTTTAAAACCACTCATTGGGACAGAGATTATCTAGCCCCACATCTTCAGATCCCAGCATGCCCTGAATACTGTGTATAGATAATGAAGACCACAATAAGCAGAGATTTAATATTAATTATAATTTTTAGACAAAATTAAAATGGAAATAAGTACTTTCTTGTCATTTATTTCCCAACTTTCTTTAAGTATCTAAAGTTCTTGGGCTTTTTTGATATGCTTTCTTAAAATTTCAAAGTAATCCAAGCAAATAGTCCTGAAGCAGAATCCAAAGCCTGATTTCCTATGGATTTCTGTCTACTGCGAATTAAAGAATGAGATCTGAATGAAGTATTTGCCGTCATATGCAGAATTTGTAACTATGCTCTCATTTCTGGATTCTCTGACATTTGATAAATCATGAAGTGTCACCATAGCCATTTTTTTCTCCCTAGTCATTCTGCTTGGATATGTCATAAAAATCACCTTTCTTGAACTACTGCTATTTCCCTGCTTTAGAAGTTTTCAAAAAGCACAAACAGAGAGGAATGGACAGAACAAGGCTGCAATTGAATAAATTTCATTCATAAAACAAACTGGGAGGAAACACAAAGGCACCTACACCTTCGTTCCTGCAGCAGAAATATAATTTTAACACCTCTGTACATAATTCTGAATTCCTATGATAATGTAGATTTCTTGCCCATGGACAACAGGTAAAAATAGAGGCTACACCCAAAGTTAATCCACAACTCTATCACTCACCTGAAGATAAAAATAAATCACTACTCAATATTTTCATGGAACCAGAGAATAAGTCAGATATTGCTTGCATTTCCGCATCATACTCTTCATTGTTTCTGGAAAGAAAGATGACAGCTTTCACAAGGACTCGGAGATCATATTGTCTAAAATAACATATTCCCCTGAATACAATCAAAGGCAGTTTATCCAATTACTGACAGGAGCCTGGTGTATTTTAAAGAAGTATACACTTCAAGACAACATTTCCCAGTGACTAATTGATGAGTATAGTGAATCTGTTCACTGAGTGAGTTTGAATACAGTGCAGTCAGTAGATATCAGTCTGGCAGAGGAATGTGAATCAGACAAACATATGATGGAGTGAAGACAAATGCTATGTAAGAGGATGTGTCACAGAAAGGGTAATATCACCTTTGTATTTGTTTTGAGGGTTATCTTTGATGTACATCTGCACTTACCTAGCTTGGAATTTTTTTGCTGGGTAAGGCTGAGATACTTTCTACAGTGAAGCCAACAAAGAGTTTTAGAACTGTGAGATGCAGAACACCCCCAATGGTGGGAACAAAGAATATGGCCACATAAACTTGTTTCACCCTTCCTGTGCTGCACTCAGGCCTGTAGCATCTTTGCATCACAGAAGCAGAGTGACTGGTGGTTGGTAAGTGGATACTGGGGAGGTGGTTTAGTAGCTGAAACACAAAGAATTCATGGCCCATTGCCTGATTCCCATACCCACTAACAGATTGTAAGAGGAAGATTTACCTGCCTTAAAATGTAGAGAACAGATTAACACAATACATGATTTTGTAAACCTTTGAAAGTATTGTCCTGAATGTCATTCTGAACAGCCTTTCATGCTGCACACAGGTTAATAGAGATTTAAATGTTTAGTACTACTCTTGAAAGTCACAAACCTATGGAACCATTTCAGATGGTTAGTAGTATGCGTGGTTGAACTTTACAACAGATGTATTCAGAGTTATAATGAATTCTACAGCTTTTGGAACTAAGTTAATAAAGAAAAATGAAGATAAAGATTTACAAGATGTCAATACAAATTTATTGAGAAAATTTAATAATAAACTTAAGGCTCTCAATAAGTGGTGGTTCTGAACTACCATAAAAGAAACAAGCACCAGAGTGTGCAGTGCACTGAATGGGACATGCTATCTACGGGAAGTTACTTTAGAAATTTTTATTTATTATATTCATTATGGAATTTCATTACTGTGAAGTATTTCAGTACTTCACAATAACCCTATAGGAACAAACAGCATCTCCTTACTTTGTTTCTAAGTTTAGAGTTTGGAGTGCAGCAAAATGAAGGCAGGCTTGTGATAAAAGCATTCACTAAAGAGAAAATCTTGTTCTTAATAATTTTCACTATGCTACTGCCAAATCCTGGTCATGGTCAAACTCCCTCATTATCAAAGGTTTTGATAGTAGGGGTCCTTATACCCACAGATCTGTTCTGGAAATGAATATAAATGTTTTTTCTGCCACTGCAGTGATGAGTTTCTCTTACACAAATCCTCCCGGGATTTACAGACATAGCATGTTTATTTGGGTGAAGAAACGATTTAAACAGATCAGGTTTACACAAGAATACAGCCAGAAGAGAAAGAGGTATTGTCATCTCTCAAGTTGTTTTCAAACAGCTTGAGGGCTCACCCAAAAATCTATGATCTATTTGCCCCCTCTGCCTGACAGACCTTGAATCCCTGTCTCCCACTTCCCTGTGGGATATCCAGCAATCAGACCCCTGGGTAGTCTAAGGTGAAGTGCTCTGTTTGTCTCTTTCGCAGAAGCTGTTTCATTTTGCATGAAGACATCAGCGGCTCAATGGACTATTCAGTGAAGATGCGAATGTGCTCGCTGCTCTAATGATGCATTCAGCTGGGAAGGGGGATACTTGCAGCTAAGGAATCCACAAGTATTTCAGATTAAACAAGTATTGGAGAAAAGTGCACAACACAAGTTTCTCTCATTTCTGCACCAATTTCCTTATCAACAGGCTGGAAGCAAAACTCACTTCTACTTACTGTCGCCAGTGTATACCAGATGGATATTTAATTATTATTTGCGAGCAAAATAGTCTTGCAGAGGAGTCCTACTACAGAGCACCAGACCACCTCTGCAGCTCAGGGCACTCTTCTGAGAGGTGGGGAAGAGGTTCCCATCCGCTCAGAAAGAGTGATCAGTGTACAGAGGAGCATTCAGCTGTGACACTAAGTATTTCTCATCTTAGCTATTTTAAACAAATTACGTCTTAGCATTTTGGTCTCAATAAATTCTGTTTTGGCCTGTCTTCTTCAGGGTTTAGGGCTCAGACTCCATTCAATAGTCAGGCAAATGGAAGGCTACAGTTTGAGTCTTGTCTTATTGCCAGGAGGTATAGATAATACAAAGAAACTTTCAAAAAACAAAAATCTTTGTTGTCTAAGAAATTACTGACAGGATCAAAACACACAGAATGGGAGGAGCCTTAAACTTGGAAAATAAAACTTCAAAAACCAGGACTGAGGATCTGTGAAAAATACTTGAATTCTCTTTATTGCATTTTTAAAAGGCTTATGAAAAGGTATACAAAACCTGTTTTCTCTCAGCTAGTTTTCTATTTAAGTAGCCGGAAGAAACATGGGGGGAAAGTCTTTTGAAAAGGAAGATATGGGGACTGAAGAGTCTGAAGCAATTAGTCAGTGGCAGATTACATCCTTTCTTTATTACAGAAGAATCTTCAATGAGATTAACGAGAGAAACAAAATTAGTTTAATAAAGAAATTCTTTAGGGATAAAATTTCAAGCTATGCATCTACAGCTACCATATAATCTTGTTTTTTCTGATTGGATTGTTTTATCAGAAGCCTGGGTAAAAATGTAGTGAAAGATGGAGCGCAGCATGATATTTCCAAATTAAAGCATATAATAGTAGTCTCAGGTCATGCTGTTTCATGTGACTGATGCACACATAGGAAGAGTTAATAGCACCGCATTTCAAAAAGCTCTCAGATTTCTGTGCTGTAATTTGGATGCACTGTTTTAGTGGAAGGTTACTCAAATAACACAGAATGATATAGAAAAGTCTCAAGATTTGGTCTCTCATTGTCTAAAAAAGGAAATAAGATTCAGGTGTGAAATTTATCTGAGGAAGATCACCTGTGGGTTTTTTCTAGCTACTACATAGAACCTATCCCCTTTCATGGCTGTGTGAGGACTGCTGTGTTCTCTCTTAAAAAGTCATTTATAGATGCCCTCCTGTTTGAGCCTTATTCCTTTTCTGGAATACAGAAATACAGGTATACTGTTTGATACATAATATTTAATACAGGTATACTGATATTTTTTGATTATTTGAATACAAAGAATGAAGTGACACAGTAGTGGTGTTTCTGGACAAATTACTGAACAGTTAGCTTTGAACCCCGTTAACTGGTAGAATGTCTGATTGGATGGTGAGGAAAGGGTTTATAATAACAGAGAAGAGCTAGAGCTGATTTTAGTGAGCATACCCCAACATCACAACTAAGAGAGAAGACTGAGCTGATTAAAGAGTGGGATTGAAAGGTTCCATTCCAACAGTCTCCTGAAAAATGTGAAAGCAGCAACCAGTAAAGCTCTTTTTTTCTCTTTCGGTTTTTTTTTTACTGAGAGACATGAACCACGTGCATTTAAAACCACCAAAAAGGAATCATCAGATAAGCTTTCTCAGCTATGTGTGTTGACTTTTAATAAAGTTTAAAACGCAGGGGAAATTACAGAGAACTGGAAAAAAATCTTATCTTAAGCCAATATTTTAAAAGGGCAAACTAGCCATCAAATCTCAATCTTAGCCAAATAATAAAATGTTTGACATCATCAATGTCTTGGGGTGACGCTATCATGTGTATCCCCTATCATGCTCTATGCCCAAAAAGTAATAGTGTGCCTTTTCTGTGCCTTTAAACTGAGCTTGAAAAAAAAAACCCAGATGAACTTTCCAAAGCAGCTTCTCAAGGACACANCCCTCACCAACCAGCTCTGAGGAGGAGAGAGACCACACCTACAGAAGGACTCTGAAATCTTCCCAGGTTTCTCTCTATAGCGGGGGTTTTAATTCATTATTCAGCATTATTATCCTTTTCCTGTGTGTTTGTTAAAATAAATAGTTGTTATCTCTTTCACTTTCCTTCGAGGAAAAATTTTTTTCCCCGAACCCTGTGGGGGGGAAGGGTGGTTGCAACCTGGTTTTTCTCTCAGGGGCTATATTACTAGATTTTGGCCAAACCGGCACAATCATTAATAAATAATTTTATTCCCCTCTTCTTAATATCAACTTTCTTTTATGAAAAATAATTTTTTCAAACCAACTTGATATTTTTCCTAGATTATGGATCTAGTTGATAAATAATGTAAGTAATGTATTATTTTTTCTTTTAAAATAATTCTTTCAGGCATTTGCCCTGATAGTATTTCACATTTTTATTAGGAAACAAGAATTGCAATTATTAACTTAGCCTGAAAACATTAAATAGATTCAAAACTTGCTAACTAACAGCTTTTAAAGTGGGGTTTCAAAGAGAAAATGCTTGTATGGTAATGTGTAATAGAGGTTTCCCACAAAGATTGATTTGAAATCTATATATTTAACATTTTTGTTAAAGAAGAAATGATGGAAAACAAAATTGTTAGGACTATTTATGAATGTCACCAAAGTTTTCATAAAGGTAAGTAATGAAAAGACACCAATGAAGAGTCACTAGGTTAGTTTAGTAACTCCACAAAAGTGAGTAATTTGCATTTCAGTGTGATCAGCCCAGACTAGCCAGTGAGTAGGGTAGGTGCACGGAGAGGTGGGGATGTGAGTGGGAACGTCAGAGGTGGGAAATGTCAGAGTCGTGGTGAGCACATGGATACAAGCGTGCTGCTGAATTCTGCAAAGACTGGCGCTGTCTCCTGGACCCCCTCTGGATACAGCAAGGCACAGGACAGACTCCCCCTTTTCTCCTACCTACCAGAGAGAAGACTGAGGACTCCAGGATATTCACAGGTGTCAGAGGCTGGAAAAGACTGATATCTCGAGATAGTTCGGGATGTGGGGGGAAGGAGGGGGACAGGTCAGACTTTGCTCTGGCGAGGCAGTGCCCTGCTCCGCACACCACGTCCCCCATCCCAGAGCTAGAGCATCCCAGCCTCGCAGTGTCTGTCAATCAATCAATCAATCATACACCAGAAGCGGTGCTAACCCAGCTCCTGAGTGGCCGAGTGACCCAAGTCCCACCTGGGGGGAGGGCACATGCAGGCCAGAGGTTTAACAAGCTGACTGAGAAGTGAGCACACATCTTGCTTGACCCTGCCCCCTCTTGGAGTTTGTTCACGCTGGAATCCAGGAGTTGGTAGTGCCGTGTGTGTTTTTCTATATCTTTTCTGTCTTCCTCTCTTTCTTCTTCTTCTAATTCTCTTTTCATGGAACGTTTCAGGTAACTTAACATCTAATGGATTTAAAGTTTGCTAAGTTGAATAGGCTAAGTTAATGCTATGATAAGTGTTTTATGTTAATTTGATGTTGTATTAAATCCTTTGTGAAAGGTCCTTGACTTTCTATATTTTTCCAGTAAACTTTTGTTTAATTTTGACCTCTTGAGAATATCTGGCAGGTATTTCTTCTGTGCACTTAACCCAGAGTAAAGGAACCTCAGTAAACCCCCTTGCATTTAAATGTTTTGGGGTGTTACAATGGGTCACGCACACCTGTGCTTGAACAGCATCGGTAGGTGTGAACAAGTAGGGTGTTCAAACAAGCAACAAAATGCACCTTGAATAGGGCAGCACAAGCAGATCTGTGTGTGTTTTCTCAGAGAGCCTACAGCTGTTTCCCTTCTTTGTTGCATCTCTATCTGTTCAGAACAGCTTTTGCTGCAGACTTGCTGAAAAGTGATGTGTGCGTTTGAATGCAAAGCACACTGTGGGGTCTTTTAGCTTCAGCAGAACTGCTAGCTGATCTGTTCCCACAAGACTCTTGTGAAGTAGTAGTCGTTGAGACTTCCCTTGGGTGAAGTCTACAGTCCAGATGCTTCACATATTTATTAATCCTGAACTTCTTTGTGGCCTTCGGTCATCCACATAGGGATGATAAAAGTTCTAGAGAAGACAAGCACCATCAGCTCAGATACAAGTCTTACAAGGAGTACCTAAGAGAGCTGCAATATCCTACCCTGGAGCAAAGGAGGCTCAGGGGACACCTTAGCACAGTCTACATCTACCTGAAAGGAATTTGTAGCAAAGTGACTGTTGAGTCTCTTCTCCCAAGTAACAAGCAAGAGAACGAGAGGATATGGCCTCAGGTTATGTCACAGGAGGTTCAGAATCGATATTAGGAAAAACCTCTTCACGGAAAGGATTGTCAAGAATTGTAACAGGTTTCCCATGGAAGTGGTTCTGTTGCCACCTGTGTTGGTTTGAAAACAAACCAATGGGAGATCACAAGTCAAGACTGAAATTAAAAATAAGTGAAATAATACAAGGAAAAGCACTGACAAAGTCAGATACAACCTGACACCCTGTTAGGGTGGTGGTAGCAGTCCAACTGAAGTAGTTCAGTTCAAGCGGTGATCTTGTGAAGGTCTGGTCTCCAGCTGAAGGTCCAGTGGTAGCTCTTGCCCTCTGGTAACCCAGTAGACAGGGCTAGCTCAGGCACTTCCAAGGCCAGGTTATATCCAGGTGGGAACACCTGGCTCCTCCCTCCTGGGCAGAGCATCCCACAATGGGATGAGGTAAGTCTATGAGTCATGTGGTGGGTCCTTGATGGCCCATTGTCTGTCATCCGGGGTGGGCCATTAGCAGGTGATAACAGCTAACGGATGGCCCATTGTCTGACATCCGGGGGTGGGTCATTAGCAGGTGATAACAGCTAACGGCCCACAGCTGGTGGTAATAGAATACTTAAAAACATCTATATTGCAACCTAGGACACCATCCCAGTGGTATTTAAAAGATGTGCAGATGTGATGTTTAGAGACATGGTTTAGAGGTTGACTTGGAAGTGTTAGGTTAACGGTGCGATTCAAACTTAGAAGTCTTTTCCAATGCAGAAAATTCTATGGTTGTATGATTCTTTAATGCTACTTTGTGTCCCTGAGGAGGTAGATAATGTAGGGCCTACTGCTGTCTCCCTGAGGTGGCAAATAAACACTGTATAGTCATCCAGTGCACACGAACCCACTGTGATCTAGGAGGACCTGCATTAGCAGTACACCATAAAGTCACAGCGGAACAAGTTTCAGGTATACAGACTTTGCTGATCAACTTGCCACTTCCATTGGCCCAAGGAACATCAGCACTACTGACTGCCTAGAAAAGCCCAAGATACTGGAGGTAACTAGAATAAAGGTGTCCAAGTCTGGTCTGAGGAGTGAATTTCCCTGTCTCAAGCCACTGTTGAGGTGAAGATAGCCAAAATTCAGGTGTGCAGGTGGTTGCTGCACATCTGGACATGAGGATGAGTAAGATGGCATGGCAGGGTGAGGGTCTTGGAGGAAGGCACTGAGCATGACCCTCCACAGCCAAGCTTTACTTACACCCATGGTCTGTAAGCTCCGTGCAGAGCATGCATCTTGCTTTGACCTCACATCTCCTTCCTTCAGAAGGATTACCATACAAGCATTTTCTCTTTGCTACTTTTTAACCAGTAGTCTGGCTCAAGCCTGGCCCTAAACCAGTGCTTTAGGAAGGAGGGAAGGAGTAGTTTATCTTTCAGGCAGCATGATTAATCTGTCCCAGCAGTGGTGTAGGAACTAAGGGTACTGTCTCCTAGTTCCTGGGTTTGCCTTACAGGATGGGAACAATATTGCAGAGAGCAGAAACTGTGCTGAGGAATTGTGGAGAGCATTCTGACAGCGGGCTGGAGCATCCTGAGAGTGACCTGGGAGGAAAGCAGGTGCAGCATGCATGTAAGACATTCCACTGTTCAATTGCAAATTTGCATGGAGTGATTCTCATGTACAAGTTTGTCATTACATTGGCTTTCAGCAAAAGCTCGTCTGATACACTCTCAAGCTACCACTAAGCCTTAACACTACTGATAAAAAGAACACTTCTCTAAGAACTCAAACACTGCTATGAAGGAAAGTATTGCTATAATCTGATGATAGCAGGATGAAAGAATCAATGTAGCTGTGACAGCTGTAATACTGCTACCGTACCGTAGACAGCAGCACTGAAAAAGTGGGAAGAACAAGACTTCAGTCTTGAAAAATAAACAGAAAACAGAACCTGTGGGGACCGTCTGTGTTTACTCTGTCTAGACAGAGTTTACATGCAGAGATTCTGGCATGAGCAACTTTTCACTGTTATGCAATATGGCCTGACCTGAACAACCCTTCACTTAACTCAGCAATTCATGCAGGCTTGAATAAGTGAACCAAAGATGAAAGATCAGCAATTTATTCAGTATCATTCAGCTTCATCAAGTACACCTAAAATATGAGAACGGACTTTGCAAAACTAACATTTCAGAGCCAGAGTTGGAAAGATCATATTTACACTGTCATCAGGAAGATTCCTGCCTTTTCAAAAGCTTAGTAAATTTTGTAGTATAAATGCAAAACTTGCATAGTTATAAGCTATATCTTGGTGATCACGTACATCAGTATGAAGTTGATATTTACTGAAAGTTAAAATTCTGGTGATGCTAATACAATGCCAGTACCAAGACCCTTAATTCAAAGCATCTTTGCAGTAGTTACGCTTGGATCTTTATGCAGTGCCTCTTTTTAAGCTAAGCTCTCAGTACTTTACACCTTTCATACAGCATCATGCTTTTTCCGTGTCATACATGAAGGTAATCATGGAGTTGAAACATGAGTCTAATCCACTGCATTATTTAATGAAGTGTCACAGCAAATGTTGCAAGCCTTGTTCTCTCCCTTCTCAGTACAGACAGTTTCACAAAGCCCAGCTCATTCCTTCAACCCTGAAGGAACTATGACAGTCTCCTACTTAGTGGCAACTTATGTTTTAACTCTTTGTGCATGTCAAATAAGTGTCAGCCTAACGTGTTTTTCTTCCTCTTTCCAAGAACGGCTAGAGACCTGGACATGAGTGAATTACAAATAAATAATATTTCACAGAATGTATGAACACATATATCTTTCCTTCAAGGACAACATAACAATTTCAAACACTAAGACCCTCATCCATTCATATGAGAGAAGTGGGAGAGACCCTTTCTTGAATTTTTTCCTCTTACTCCTCAAAAAGCTTTTTTCTAGGAGAGGTTCTTACATGCAGAAGGTTCTCACAGTTGCTTCTCCAGTTTACAATTGCTCCTTTACTCTATTTTGCAGTTCCTAGTCATATCCCATTGTCTTGGGGTGACTCTATCATGTGTATCCCCTATCATGCTCTATGCCCAAAAAGTAATATTGTGCCTTTTCTGTGCCTTGAAACTGAGCTCGAGGGAAAAAAAAAAACCAAAAACAGACGAACTTTCCAAAGCAGCTTCTCAAGGACACAGAGATTACACTCCTCAGTGTTGTCTGACTGCAGATGGCACGGAGGGAGCACCCTGCTTGCTTTCTCTTCAGCCAGCTGGTTTTTTTTCCCTCTTGGCGTGAGACAGAGAGCTGAATTTTGTTTCCTGGGACTTTGGGTTTTTTTTCCGTTCTTCTCTTCTGAACTGTTTCAACAACATCAGAACACATCAGGAGAATTTTCTCCCCGAGGCCCAGGGGTGGGCCCACGCCCTCACCGACCAGCTCCGAGGAGGAGAGAGACCACACCTACAGAAGGACTCTGAAATCTTCCCAGGTTTCTCTCTATAGCGGGGGTTTTAATCCATTATTTAGCATCATTATCCTTTTCCTGTGTGTTTGTTAAAATAAATAGTTTTTATCTCTTTCACTTTCCTTCGAGGAAAAGTTTCCTTTTTTCCCCGAACCCTGTGGGGGGAAGGGTGGTTGCAACCTGGTTTTCTCTCAGGGGCTATATTACTAGATTTTGGCCAAACCGGCACACCCTTATATGGTTCTCTAAGCGAGCATCCTTCAATGGCATTCTAGTTCTGGTTGGAAAAGATGAGAAGTGCCCTTGGGAACAAGTCTCTTGCTTCCAGTTGTCTCCCTAGAGTCAGAACAGGCAGTAGAACCAAGGGTTCTGAATCTGAGAAATTTCATATGGTTTGTTGCCCTTACAGTGCACCTGGTGATATTAAATACTTGGACAATTTATTGGTAGCTCTGGCAGTCAGAGAATATATGAGATATACATTTTTGAATAGTTTGTAACTAGGACAGGTGTGGTCTGCTTTTAAAAATTCTGTTACTAATGCAAAGGTTTCTAGGACAAGTTTCAGATCCATTTTTAAATTCTAGATAGAGATTTCTTCAGGTGTGAAAATATATGCTTTTGTGTTGCATTGTTCTCAAGAGCAGATACATTATCTTAATTTGAAAAGAAAACAACCTCCCTCTAAATCTTATTATATTGTGCCAGACTAAACTCAAAGTTTGGCAAAGGGTACAAGCTGAAAACAACATGGCACACAGTTGCTAGCAACATACTGTGAACAGATAGTTGTACAGTATGACTTAATTATTGAAGGCACCACTTAAAAGGATTACAATTTCATATATTATCATAGAATCATAGCTCTAGAGGCGCATTAAATGAATAACAAATTTTACTCTTGTAAGACTAATTGCATACTGTCTTGATCAATGGAAGCAGTATATAAAGTTACTTTACATAGGTATTGTATTAGTGAATAATTCATACTAGAATTTACTAAACACTGATAATTTCCTGTAACTGTCTGTTTTATAATATGCATGTAGCTTTCAGTCTTTTCAGTAACAGGAACTACTTGACACATGCCAAGAGAAAATATATTTAACCCTCCTTTACACTAATTTCAAACAAGCATGATATTCTTGGGTTAATCTTAGTAGAAGTAATAGGGAGGAAAATGTTCTGATAACACCGAGGGTTCATTCTTTCTATAGTCTTGTCAGAGGTAACCCCTTAGAAGGAAAGTTACATTTGCACTGCTCTCATACAGTGCACACCAGACCCACTCTCATTCATTCAGACTCACATTCCCCTAAGCAACAAGATGCAGCTTAAAGGCAGAAATATTACCCCCCAACGTAGAATAATCTCTGCAAGCTCTGTAGGGTCCAAATATAGGAAGATACAATCATGTTGCTGAGCACCTCTAGAGTTTTTAAGTTATAGAAATGTTTTCTGCAAGACTGCTGTTCTCTCAGGTTTTATTTCATCACTGACAATGAAAAAGAATCAACCAACTTTTCCTTCTTCCCCCTCATCCTCAGTCGCATGTATAGGAAGACACTTTGGACCAATTTCTCCTCATTTAACCCTTCATCTTGTGCCTTACTAGAAGGTTGTTCTACTGGGAGACTATTTCTGAAGAGTTTCAACTCCCCATAACTCTTGAAGTACCGTAGCAGATTTACACATATTTTACCTGCCTTTCCATGGTTAATGTATTTCATGTTGCATTAAAATAGATTTCAGAGCATGTAACTTCCTGTCAGATTTGCAGTTTACATGGGAAGAACACAAGAATAATTTGTCCAGCACAGTTTGTGTAGTGGTTGCATGTATCAGGTCATGAGACATTGCAAGTCACTGCAGGTCACTGCTAAGCGTCCTGCAACAGAAATGCCAAAAAATTGCATAGTTTTCCTGTAATGCACATTAATGTTGCATTATAATTTACCATGTGCCATAGCTCTTTGGTTGTTCTATAACTCAGAGACCTTGTCTCATTATTAATCACTTCTAAACCAAAAAATAAAGATTGATGTGTGCACTTTCTTTAGCCACAAACACCAGCGTAGATAAAGCACTATCTTTGCTCTAGCAGTGTTTTGCACTCTCTGTACAAGCATACAAATGACTACCCTCTTTTCCACCTTGTAAAAGAGAGATCCATAAGCAGTAATTTCTCTACTCTGTATTCTTTGCATAAGCTGCTAAATATTATATTTCTAGTAAGGTACTCTTGCATTCTAAATATAACTTAAATGCATCCTGCTTTCATAAATAATATATTGGTGACTCACTGATGTATCATAAGACACAGTTAAGTAAGAACCATCTGGAAAACAAATCAATATTAGGTACAGGGCTGTTTTAACATCTGTTGATTTCTTCAATATGAGATTGTGGAGACTTGTTAAACAATTAGTCTCCACCTTCTGCTTACACTTACAATCTCATCTAACACATGTTCTTTCCTTCATGAGATTAAGTTAGCTTGAATCTAAGCACAGTACTGCGGTTCTGAGACCACTGGAAATACCAGCAATAGCATGGTGTTGTCACTGAGTGCATTTGAATGGAGATATTTGTGTAACAAGTAGTCTTTGGCGTGAGAGAACAATTGAACTTTGAACTAACTTGTTTTCTGTACTGAACTCAGCTAGAATAATGCATATACTGAAAAGTAGCTGAAAGCAGTGTAAAAATCCCACATAAATAAAAATAAAAAAGATTAGAGAAAGAGTAAGTGAAGAAACTAAAAGTTACAATGATTAGATAAGGCCAGTATTGCTTTAAGAAACTTTTAAATAACTTTTTCTCTGGCATGGATTTTTTATTTGATTATAGAAATCCACATGTGTAGCCATTACCAAGTCCATTAAAATGTTGTAAAGACCAGAAAATCTATTACTTCAAGGAGCAACGTGAAAACAGAGGCTTGTAAAGTGACTTTACATTGCTTTCCCCACACTAAGTTTTTTTCAATTTTAGCACATACGCCTTCCCCCTTTTTCAGCTTGACCATGCAGCTGAAACACCATCAGCAGTGTGTACATTTCCCACCAAAAAGTTTCAGGTTCTTTCCTCTCAGCTCTATATCCACTGAACACACTTGTGTTCTGACACTCCCAAAGGCCAGGGTGGGCAGGCATGGACAGCTACTCCTTGTTGGTGCTCTCTGCTTCTGGAACATAAGAGGGAGACAGCACACAGTCTGGGCTTTCCACAGGGACCAGCTGATTCTGCCTGTGGACAGATTCTGCCTGTCTTCCCTTCCCTCCCATTAACCCACCCAATATCTTAGAAATTAATGTGTCTCACAATGAGGATCAGTTTACAAATATTTTCAGCTCATTTCACTACATATATATGTGACAGGGAAAAAATTATTCCATTAAGCCCCTGGTGTGAAGATTTGAATTTAGATCAGTCTAGCACAGGTGAAACCATTTGAACACATGCAATATTGGACACACTAGGTTTTGTCCTAGTATCTCATTTTCTAGTTATAAAAAAACTAAGTGACATATAATGTCTACATATCAGGCTAAAAAAAAAAGGAAAAGCAGGCACAGTCCAGAAGTACACACTTCAGAAATTTCCCCCAGCACCCTTTTTTAATCTATCATTAACCCTAACAATAACTCAACACTGGCAACAATCCGCGGTCATATCAGCAATGAAATTATTCAAGTTATTCCTTACAGTCTGTTCAGGAACACACAAAGATCTGAGGAACATGGATAATAAGACAGTAATTCCTTAACTGGTTCAAAAAGCATTCAGCATTCAATTCTCAGAAAACAGAGGCACAACCTCCTTCTGGCTGTTGCAGTTTTTTGGTTTGATCCACAACTTTCGTTTTCTCCTAAACTCAGACTTTTCTACACTCTTAAAAATTGCAGAGGTATCTCCTTAAGGATCCTCTTCCCTCAATATATCTTTTTTAATCTCTCCCAAGAATATCTCCCTTAAGTCCCCCCACTATTAAGCAGTGATTCCAAATAATCTTCATTAAGCTCCAGCTGAGAGGACTCTAACCCTAACCTGAACTCTAACCCTAACACTATCCCTAAACTTAACACTAACCCGAGAAGAGAAGGTCACCTGTGGGGTCCTGCCTTTGCCGTGCTCCCAAAGGGCTCCTCATGGAGATCCCCATGCTGTTGAGAAAGCTGCACAATCAAAAGCAAGGCCAGAGCCTGTCAATGTTATCATACAACAGCTTCTGCCCTGGTTTGCTCCACGTACCTCCCAGTGTTGGAAATTCACCTGTGTTGCCGGTCCTCTTCCTCCTCCCCTGCATGTGGATCACCTTTTGGCTGGCCTAGATTTGACAAGCCCTTCCTGATGCTGTCAGCCCCTGCCTGCAGAGCAGATCTGTGTCCCAGAGCAGCGGCTGTGCATGGCAGTGGCTGCACACACACGTCCTTGCCTCCCCACCAGCCAGGAGACAAGGCCCAACCAGCCTTGCAGCTTCTTGCAGGGAGTAACGCAGCCTGCAGCCAACAGAAGCATATGTTGTAAGACATCGTTAGAAAAACAGCGATAGCTCTTCCCTGCATGCAAAATGCTGTGTGTGCTGCACCATGCAAAGTGGGCCTGTGGCTTCAGCCATGCAGTGTCCTTGTGCTGCCCCTGCCCCACCAGCAGTAGTAGCAGGCAGGCTTGGCTGGGGGGCAGGACAGTGCAGCATCCATGAAATCACAAGTGCATCCTGACTGGGAGGCAGATGTCAGCCTGACAGCAACCGCACGTCGGCAGTGCAGCTGTCAGTCAGTCAGGGCACGGTGCTAATAATGCCAAGGCCGTGGGTTTGATCCCTGTACAGGCCACTCACTTAAAAGTTGGAGTTGATGATCCTTGTGATCCCTTCCAACTCAGAGTAATCTGTGACTGCATTGCGTGAAAGTGTGGGCAACCCTTGGTGTTCACAAGCTTTCCTCACCTCCAGCTCCCAGCATATCCCCTCCTTGTCAGACCTTCCATCCCCGTGACTTGTTTATCTTCCACAGAGACTGGCTGCCAAATGCATATATATGCAATGGCCATTGCTTTGGGAGGATCCAGCATGTTTAGTACTCATTCTCTGCAGAGAGAGTTTCTCTAGGAGAGAGACATCTTCTGCACAGCTGGCCAGTACATGGAGACAGGCAATATGAAGTCCCTACCCTCAGACACTGTGTCTATCACTGGTGGTGAGAGAGGTCAGGCCAGCCAGGGTTGTTCCGATGGTTCTTTCAGGGACAGGAAAGAGTGAAGAGACTATTCTATGTTAGATGTTGCCACATTTTTGTGCATGGGTATCTAAAAATCTTCCTAGAACCTGATAATAGGATCTGTATTTAGAACCTGCTATTATTATTCAGAATCTGCCATTAGAACCTTGCTGGTTTCTCATAGCCACCTCTCCTGGCCTTCCTGAGATACTATGGAAGTATCACAGCTGGCAGACCTAGCCTAGAGGCCTGAAACAAGGACTGTGAAAGGCAGGAGATTCTGCGATGATCCTGTTTGTCCATGGCGCCAAAGAAGAGCCCTGTAAAATAACTCCACCTTTCAAGAGCTGTTGCTTCTGAACAGCACAAAACATCACCAGAGTAGGCTATACTGCAGCTCTGCAAATGCTCCTGGGCAGGAATAGGAGAAGATGTAAAAAGCTGTGGGCCGCTGTGCCTCAGCTGTGGCTGTGAGAGGGGGAGGCAAGAGTCCCTGCTGGATAGTGGTGATTAGGAAGGGGACAAAGCAGATGTCCTCAGTGTGAAGCCAGTGACAAGCTTTCCTTGCTCTTTCCTCCTCCCCATGTGGTCCTTCCTCGCAGCTGCCCAGCCTGCCAGCCTTGACCGCAGGGGCATCTTTGCACTGCCCAGGACACACAGAGAGAAAAGTGAGTGTAACTCTGGGGCTGGAAAGGCCAAGGCGTGATCAGAGCACAGCCAGGGTTGGACCTGTAAATACAGCTGCTTTTGAGGGTTGGTATGGGAAGTAATATGTACCTATGAAAATGCTTGGTATCCACATAATGATAATTTCCACAGGTTTTTATCTTTCTATGTGCTTATGCATTTTTATAAATTGGCCATGAGAGCACAGTTACCTACTCCAAAAGGCCAGTGTGAGCTGACTGATAAAAGAGGCATGCAGGGCATCTGAGCAGGTTGCAGTGTGTGCATATGAACCATTAAAACACTCTGCAATTTTTCCTGTTGACCAGGTTCATATGAAACTGTTTATGAGGTAATTTGGGTTGCTTAGCAATGATGTTTGTACTTCTCAACTACAAATATTGGGCCAGAACCCTGTGATGTCCCTGAGGAAAGGGACACATCTGAAAACCAAACACCTAGCATTTGATTTTAGCAAGCGTTATTGCCCAGTCAGTTCATCTGGACTGCTCTCATTTCACCCGCACGCGGAAAGGCAGCTAATTGTAAAATGAAAGCAGTATAAATGGTCAGGGAATACGGTCTCTGGGGACAACAAATACCCTTATTGTAACAAAAACCTTATGGCAGACCACACGTTCTCTGGTCTGATAGCCCAAAGATTCTTTTAAGAAATGGCCTGTCACTGCTGTAGCATGTGACCGGTAGTGTCAGACTGACTCCATCAACTTTGCATGCAAATCTGCTCAACTACTGGAAGACTTTCTGCTAACTGAAGTCTTCATTTAAAAGGACTTCCTACAATAATATTGCTGTGAAACTTTCAGTGAAGGAAATCTTCTTTCCCTGTCTTAATTTCATAATTGACTGTTTTGAATGAAACTTTCCAAGTGTCATCTTGAAGTAGCACCTGGCAGGCAACCGTGAGAATGAGAGTCTAACAGATATAAGTAATTGGAAGCAGAGTCTTATAATGCACAGTGCCAGGAAACCTTAATAACAGACTGTGTTGCTACCTTTCTATGAGAGAATGAAATATTTTTATTCACGATATTGGTTTAGCTGAAGTTGTGTAGGTGACAGATTTTAGAAGGTGCAGAATAAATATTTCCTGAGAACTATCACTGAAGAAGAAATTAATTTGAATTATTAATTAAGGTATTAAGCTAGTCAGATTAAATATAGATAATGTTCGTATCCATTATTCTGCCATTTCACTGATTTCTTTTATACCTAGATTTTTAATAGCATTGTACACCTACCTCATCCTCTTCCACATTCTAATATATTCTGATCTGACAGGAGAAATGACATGTTTAAAAGAGTGTTTTTTTGAAAGGCACCTTTCTGCCCTTAGGTAAATGTCAGTAAATTTCCCTGTAATGTATGAAATAGTTGTCACTTCAGTTTGGTAGAGGATTAAGGAAAGGATTTTACCACTTCTGAAGTGATTAATAAAACCAATAGCAATACATATTTTAAAGTGGATCTTTCTATACTTATCCAGATCCTTTTGATACTAGTTAGAAACCGGTCACTGCTTTCAACAGGTTTGGAGTCAGGCCCTAAACTGTTCTCACAGTTTATGAAAATCTGAATTCTATGGATAATTGAGTCATTCTTCAGAAGCTGTTGTAAATATTTTTAGACCAGCTTCTGAGAAGAAACTACACACACACACACACACACACGCACACAAAACCCAGTTAAAACTGTGGCAATGGTAATGCTCTGCTTTAATTCAGACTCATGGCAAAAATCTGCAGAGAAGCCATGCTGCAAACATGCTTCACACTCATTTCTGCACTTATCACTGGCATAACCTCAGTGGCATAACTGGCATACCTCTTTTCTTTTTTCTAAATAAGAGGTGCAGGAATGCTGTCTTACATTCATTGTGAGATTGGCTGCTTATTTGATAGCACAGAATTCCTCATGTTATATTTCTTTACACGGAAATAAAAGCTACTAGATGAGCAATTTACCCTCATTGTGGGCTGTCTAATCCAGCACAATCCAATACACCTATTTACATGAACAGGTCTTGTTGGCAATATCTTCCCTTCATAATTTCATAGTCTCTTTAAGCACCTTCCTGTCTTGACTCTTATGTCACATCTCCAAATGTTTTCTTGCTGTGTAGGTGGCAGACCTATATTTGGCAAAAAAGGGTTGTGAATTCTTGATCCAAAACAGGATACAGAAAGGTCCATAGAAACACAGCTGACAGATCTGGAGCAAGCCTGTATTTTGGGGGAGAGGACAAAGGTGGAGTTTTCAGCAGGAAGACAAAGTTCTGAAATCAGTTTGCAGTTCTAGTATCTACAAAGAAAGCTGGCTACAAATCTGTAATATTCATGCTTACCTTATGCCATGGATTAACCTCATAGATGAAGAAGGATTTTGTGAATACGTAGATTTTAGGAAGACTGATAGAACTGGGCGTTTTGGGGTGGCTCCACACAGTGGCACTGTGCCCTTGCTCCTGCTGAGCACTCCCCACCTTGATGCTGCAGGTGAGTGACCAAGAGACGAAGGCTTTCCAGAGGGAAGAGACAGAGCAGCAGCACCAGGTTACAGGAGCAGCAGGCTAATGAGGCACAAGGCAGTCGTGTGGAATCAGCAGCCTACCGGGTAAGGGCACCATTGGCACTTCGGTAGGGTTTGTGGAGCGTAAGAAGAAAGCATTGCAGCATTCTTCTATGGAGCAGAGGTAAAGCTGTGGGAGATCTCATTCACATCTGGGGGAACAGAACGGGAAAATGCATGGGGCAGGAGGTGAATGACAATTCTGGAGGAGGAAGTCTTGACAGGTTGCAGACAGAGGGGGTCAGGGAAAGTAAGTATTGGCATATTTACTCGCAGTATCACACACTGAGAATGGGAAGGACAGTTTGTTCCACACTGTGGATATGTTTAAAAGATTTAATCAAAGACTGGGAACTGCCACTCTCTCTGTTCCTAACAACACACTCTTCAGAATGCAGCTAAAGCTCTAAGATGGAGCATGTCGGTTTTGAAGCCTAAGTTCAGGTCACTTCAGGAATAATTTTTTCAGCTTCTGCTCCTTTGAAGTAATCTTTTCCAGTCTGTTTTAGGGTATACACTGAGGAATGTGTTCAAGAGATAAAATACCAGCAGAAACTGTACATATATTTGCATCCTGTTCTCTAACTCAACACAGAGCAATGTTCTGCTGTTGCACTGTCCTTGGGGGAAATGGCTGTAGTGCAGAAAGAATTTCTTGTTGAGTCACCACATGGCGAGGTTGTAGTGTGAGGAATTAATTAGTCTATGCACTGCTGACCTGCCTGGTATTTTAATTACTATTTTTCATCTAATCATGGTATATGAAAGGAAAGCTACATACATTTACACTTTTAATTCTTCTAAATGTGGGTGCTACACCAGTCACTCATGCTGAGGGATTGACAGCAACTACCCTCACGTGAAAATTCGTTGTAGTGAGTGTTCAGGCATCTCTGTTCCTTTTTTGAATTGCTAGGCATTATCCTGCAAACTTCTTCATTTCTCCTATGGCTTGTTCAGGGCTAACACCAGCATACCAATTATATGACAACAAAAACCCCAAACCTTCAGTTCTTGTAATAGCAGCCCTTTGGCGGCAGTGCAACAGTATGTGATGGGAGATACAGAAGCTCACTTGGGAGCACTGAGGGGGAAGAGAAGAGACTGCCATGAAAAGATGTATCACAGAATTTATAGCAATTCCTATAGCTCTGCACAAGACTTATTAAAAACCATGAGCTTTATAAAAAAATCAATATGTTCATATAGGATGTTGCCTAACTCCTTTCTGCAGAGTTGCTCGGACACAAGTGGAAAAGTAGCCAAATGTTGTTGTCCATAGTGGGGAACTTGGGGAGATGGTGGACTCACCGAGGCTGGATCTTCCCCAGTGCTTCTTATTGTTCAGGCCATGCTTCTTTAAGTCATTAGATATATGTTGAATTTTCAAGTTTTCATATACAGTACCCTCATAACAGAACAGCTTCTTTCACACAGTTTGCTGGGGGCTGAAAAAGGGAGTAGAATTTTGTGACAAGATAGCAATAATAAGGCAGATGTGTCTTTGTACGCAGTAGTAAGATTTTATTTCACACAAAACAGGGATTCAACACAGCAGTGAATAAGGAGAGAGGCTGCCAGTACTCTTCTTGGCGCTGTTTTAATCCTTCAGATGCCCTTTTTATGTAGCCTCTTCTGATGCTCCCCATAATCTCAGTTATTCCTGCAAGACTTGTCAAAATTTTCAAAAAAGAAAATTCCTTTTCTAGAAGCTTAGAAAGGGTTATTTAAAATGAGAATTAATAAACATCAAAATGAATGTACTTGATTAAAAGAGAAATATGTCTCTTAAATATATAGTTTGCAAATTAAAAAAAACCCAACATAACAAAGCAGTAACAAAGGACTCCTCTCTTACTAAAGATTTTATTTAGACTATTTTTGTAATAATTCTTTTCCTCTTTTTAATAGTCTTGAACTATCTCATCACAGCTTTAATTAGGATAACCTTTTATCTGTTTATGTTCTACAGTGACATTTGAAGATTGGCCTTCAGTAGAGAGCTTTGGCTGATGTGTACACTGAGGCTTCGGAAACTTCTCCTGGACAAGCTGCCAGCAAACAATTACCCTTCTAAATGTCAATAAGCTAGACATCAATTGTCAGCTTGCATCATTTCTAAAAGCCTGCTCTCTCTGTAGATTACATCAAAAGTGAAATGCACACTTTAAAAAATAGAACAAGATTTTGATCATGCATTAAGCCTTTTTATCCCTTGGGACTTGACTAAAGAGTGTTATCCTTTGGAGACTTTAAGTTACTCTTGTACTGTTCCAAAAACAAAATAAAGATTTACAGATAAATTTTCAGAATATTGAGCAGAGGCCCTAAAGTGGTTTTTTTTAATATAAAGTTACATCAAAGAAGGATGTTTACTGAAAAAAAAAAATACAGAATGGGAATTTTAAAGAAGTATCAGTGCTAACATTGGTTTGTGTTACGGGGGCATGGATTGGAAAGTATTTGTGGCTGATTTTGAGTACATCTAGTGATGAGACCATGTGTTTTACAGATCAAAAATACTAGTGTTGAAGAAAACACACTATTTACTTTTCACTGTCATGTGGTCAGTTTTTTTCCCATCTCATATTGGTGTGTTAACTTTTGTATCAGAACAAGAAAATCACTAATCATTATCAGCAAGGTCTTGAGCAATAAGCTAATTTTAATTGTCTTGGTGTTACACTGTTCCTCTCTTTTGGTACATCTGAATTTTTCTGCACTGGTAGGAGATGTACGTCCCTTTCAGTAGGTTCCATGGCTAAGGCCGCTTCCAACATAATCTCCCTCTTCATTGCAGTGACATACTTGAAGAAGAAATAACAAAATATTTCCATTTATAAATATATAAAAATGAATGCTGTACATAATGCACATATATATTAATAAAAAATACCTTAGAATGTGAAGAAAATAGTCCACACCATGATTCTACCTTCCTTCCTACCTTGCTAAGGGACACATATTTTTCAATTATTGACCATCCAAAACAATTTAAAACCTCCAACAGGGCCATAATCATGGAATCACAGAATGGCCTGGGCTGGAAGGGACCATTAAAGATCATCTATTCACAACCCTGCTGCCATGGGCAAGGACAGCTTCCACTAGACCAGGATGCACAAATCCCCATCCAGCCTGACCTTGAACAATTTCCTGGGATGGGACATTCACAATGGAGATATCAGACCCAGCTAAAATCCTAGTTAGCTGCTCAACCAGCTACAACGTACATTCACAAAGAGCTCCATTTGCTTTTGATGCTTTTACCCTTGCAGAAGCTCCATTGTCTGTGCTTAGACTTTGTGTTTGGCTCTGTCCTCTTAGGGTTTGATGGAGAAAGCAAAGCACACTGTGATAATCCCGTCATTAGATCCCCACCAACTCACACCTCCGTGATGAACCACTCCCTTTTCTACTCCCTCTTCATGTCCTCCATGTGCTTTAATTGATATTCATTTCAGAGCTAAGGAAAGTTTTGCCCCAGGGATATATAAAGCATTTACAATTTATTTCAAAGATTTATACTTGAATCTATAAATCTATGACAGAAGTCCTTTATATATCACCTCTTGATCACAGCACTTTACCTTAGCATGTGTCTGACAGACAAATTGATCAACTCTTCTATTCCAAGCAAATCTCTAATATCCCTTTTTAGGCTCTTCTCTTTTACTTTGGCCTTTATCACAACCGTAGAGTTGCAAGGAAATATGTTATGCTAGGTCTACCTGGTAATAAAATAAATGATAGGAGATGGAGAGATCCATTTAGTGTTGACTCCATTTGCAGAGCTTGGAAGTCATTCAGTGGTTAATTAGAGACATACTATTGCTGTAAAGTTACCAACTTGACTTATTACCAACCTTTTCTTTCTATTATACAGCTTTACCAAGTGTAATGGAGTGAGACGTACTGACATAACTCTCTACACTACATATAATCAGAAATATTGTTAATATAATTGTTACCACTAACAGCCAGCTAACAGATGAGCTGAAGATCTTCATCTTAGTAAGCAAATAAATACATAATACAATTAATTTGTCTTACTGTTGGTTGCTTTTCTGATACAGACTTTTTCTCTCTGCCACATCAAATCATCTCTGCTAGTCTCTTTTAACTTGAGTAAGCCAAAGAGAATATGAAATTTGCTTGTCTACGTCTTCCACAGAGTAGTGGTTCACCCCACAAGGCAACTCAGTCCCACACAGACGCTTACTGACTCCGCCCTGGTGGGGTGGGGGAGAGAATTGAAAGGTGAGAATTAAAAGTGAGAAAACTCATGGGTTGAGATAAAGTTTGGTAAGTAAAGCAAAAACTGTGCATATAAGCAAAGCAAAACAAGGTGTGCATTCACTGCTTCCCATGGGCTGGCAGGTGTTGAACCATCCCCAGAAAAGCAGGGCTCCATCACAGATAACGGTGTCTTGGGAAGACAAACAACCTTACTTTGACCATCCTCCCTTCCTTCTTCTTCCCCAGCTTTATATGCTAAGCACGATGCTATATGGTCTCGGATATCCCTTTGGTCAGATGGGGTCAGCTGTCCCAGCTGTATTCCCCAACAAATTCTTGTCCACCTCCAAACACCTTGCTGGTGGAGTGGGGTGAGAAGAAGAAGTCTTGACTCTGTGCAAGCACTGTTCAGCAATAACAAAAACATCCCGAATTATCAACACTGCTTCCTGCACAAATCCAAAACACAGCCCCATACCAGCTACTATGAAGAAAATTGACATTATGCCAGCCAAAACCAGCACATGCTGTGTGAAGAAACTAATGTTACGATGACCTGGCTGTGATGCTGTTGCGATTGGATTTGTGTTCCAGAGAAATCGTTCATCTTTAGTAATTTAAAACTTAGGCAGCAAGTCAAGGCAATGATCAAGGCTTCACTATAGTCAGGGGAAGGAGGGTGGGTGATTTCTCCCACCTCTCTTAGACATAAGTTCAGAATGAAATGAAGAACACTCTGGAGATGTATCCAGTCAGTCATTGCATTGGAAACATAGATGTGCAACTTGGATACAATGCTTAACTTTTAGATTTCTAAAGTTAGATAAATCCAATTCAAACAGCTTACTCATAGCTGTTTAACAACCTGAATCAGCTCACGTGAAAGTAAGTGAAAGCTTACCATTGACCTCCATGGGACCAAACCCATATTCAAATAGGTATAACACTGTGTTAATGTCTTATGTTAACAATGATAATGATAATGTTGATATGTCAGCACTAAAATTACTCAAGAGATAAAATTGGCTGACAATTTTTTCTGAGGATGGATTTCTTGCTGACCTGTAAATCTCTATTTCTTTGCCTTTCTTTGAGTGAGACAGCTCACTGTTCAGAAGGAAATGTCTTCTCCATTTTAGGTTTGTATAGGCTGAATAGATCACCTCCACTGACAAGCATTATGAAACCAGCATAGTTACCTACTGAGTATTGAGTGAAAGTTTTACTTGTAACTGATTCATCTCTTCATGTGTTCCTAAGCACTTATTTAAAAAAAAAAAATAGGCCTAAGGCAGATCAAATAGAAAAGGATAGAAGGGATTCAGAGGGATCAAAGTGAGAGAAGGTTATTCGCAAAAGCCTTCTGAAATGGCAGTCTTCAAGTCTGCAGCACTGAACCTAAAGTACTGCACAGTTATTATCTATTTGCAAACAGAGGTTGGAGCACGCCAACAGGGAAATGTTTCTTCTCTGTAGGGATCATTCTACATCCTAAAACAGACCTTGTTTCTTAAATTACACTTGTCTTATGAATTAGGAATTTTCAGCTCTCTTTCTGCATTCCTCTTGCTTTTGTATAACTCACCCTGCGTGTTGCTATGGTGTGCAATGGGCTGGCAGAGTATTGATTGGAGCGATATTGCTCTAGCAGCTGAGCTTACTTAAAATGTTCTAACACTCAAGGTATTTCTGAGCATGCATAAAGCTCCATTTAGACCCGACATATTGTTTATGATATTTCCTTGTAAGCTGTGCATTCACTGTCTATCATAAATTATAGTCCCAGTATGACACAATCTTTCGAAACAGCTTGCTTCAAATACAGAGTTACTTTTCATTGATCAACCCCTCCTAAAAATCCACATTTTTTTTAGTTTCTGGAGATGTTCTAACTAATATGTTCTGTATTCATTAATGATTTTTGCAAGTCAATAAGCATGTCTTCACTTTATACATACTTAATTGTATAATTTCTTCATAACTCTAAACATCTCTTCTTTTGGCTTGTTCTGAATCTTCTGCTGTTCTTATTCATTCTTCATGTAACTCAGACATCTTGTACTGCAGCATTTGATTCACTTTTTTTTTCATTTGTGAGTTAACTTACATTCAGGCTGTCAAAATGCTACTCCACCGCTACCTAACAACCACCTTAGAGTCATGGCTTAAGTTGAAACTTGAGTTGAAAATTCCTCAAACCAGACATTCTCTCATTTAACTGTTTTAAATTTAATTAACTTCCAATCCCATATATTCTCCCAGTGATAAGTTTAGCTACAATTATATCACTTTCAGAAACAGCATTTGAGCCTCTGTTCTCCATATCCCAAGAGAATTGGCTGTACTATGGAGGACCATCTTCTCTTTCACCTATTCAACCGGCACTATTTTTTATAGAAAATTACTGATTACACCAGGGGCGGGACAGGAGATAGGGGTAAAGGAGAGAAAGTCAGAGGTTGTATCTTATTAGTTAAGACATCAGTTAGAGGGTGCAAATATTGGTGGTGGGTTGCAATAAATAAATATAAGAGGAAAACCTGCTTAACTGAGACTGTTACCTAGTTTAGTTTCCTAAACATTTTGCTCACTGGACTTACCCAGGATGTGATTTCAGGTCCATGATCTGAATACTACAGATCTGAGCACATGTTCACCTAACCTTTGAAAAAGTTTCCTTGTATGGGCCACTTCACTAGATTAAGGCTCAGCAGACATTAGGATGTGTTTTTGTGTTACTTTGGTTCTATTCCTTCTGCAGTGACGACAAATATTTTCAACTTTGGCCACAATCCTTAGGGAATTTTTGTATTAAAGACAGTCAGTAAACTATGAATCTGCACCCAATAACTATGTCTATCCTGAGTGTGTTTATTTTTCCCTTTTCTTTTTGTTTCATTGAATAAGGCACAGCACTTGAAAAAGGACATTATTTATGATATTTTAGGATCAAAGGCCTTACTCAGCCATCTCCAGTGAAACAAAATATTAATTGAAGGAGCCCTCTAGCAAAACAATAGAAATAATACCTTTCAAATTGGCAGAGGGGGTGACTACATTTGGTATTCAAAGATTTCATCGGAATGTTGACTTATCCTTCTCTTTTCACATTCATGATCAAAGAGTCCGTAAAGCTTCAGCTTTGATTAGCCTCTCTCTTTCTAGGCAGTACCATATGCATTGCCAAACTCTGGCCTGGATTTGTAGTATTTTTGAAGCTGAATGATTCCCTGACTCACTAATGTTGGGGACGGCTCATAACACACTAATAGAAGAAGACTCCCCAGCTGCCAGAAATATCAAATTTTGACAAGATGCAAGGAAATGTGAGACGTCTTCATATCTCCTACCCTGCAAAAGGGCTTAAGTGCTCTCTCACCACTCCCAGTGGCAATCTCTGGACATTTTGTCACTATTGTAGCATGAGTTGTGGTTTACAGCTACTACTGAACACAGCTGGTGGGATTCAGCCTGCAGCCTTTTGAGATGCTGCAGGCTTTTCAAGATGTCTACATGGGGCTGGCAGAAATTACACTGGAGCTGGTACAGCAGACCACTACTCTTCAGAAGACATAAAAAGGCAGACAGGAAAGATACCTGTGGCATCTCAAATGACAGTACACACTTATGCCTGGACAACTGAATCATACCCAGTAAACCAAGGCAGGAACACTGCAAGAAATCACAAAACTTCAAAGTGGACTGACTCACTGCTTTTCAGTCCTGTTTTAAGAGTATGTTCTGATTTAATAGCCTCACTTCAACATGTTTTAAATGATGTATGAAGTGAAAAATCCAAATCACTAGAGGCATGGATATTTTTTCTCTCATTATGCTGTTCTATGCAACTAGTTTCCCTACTTGTTGCAACCAATCACCAAGCCCCCTCCCCGTAATTTCCAAAAGAAATATTTTAAAATATTTATGAGATATTTATCTTTAATTACTCCACTCTTCAATCTTGCAGGGTCTTGACTGCCTTGATCTGGAAATCCTCTATTTCCTGTAGCTGGAATAGAGTGTATAAGCATATTTGCCTAGACAACTTCCCTTATTACAGATTTTAGTTAAAGATACAGTGAAGTGCAACTTATCATGTAAAGAGATAGGAGTATAAATACTCACAGTTCTGAAATTAAAATATTGGAAGATTTTTTTTCAGTTTTTTTAGTTCATGTAAACAGTATAAAATAGTAACATCAACAATTAGTTGGGTAGACCTGGCCACTACCACAGACGAGGTATAAGTGGAGTACAAAGATGGACTGAATAACCCTCCACAGTTTCTCCCAGCACTATTTTCTTCAGTTCAAATAAATGACATAAACCGATGTGGAAAGCTTCATATTAGTCAAATACTATCTTTGCTTTACAGTAAGTGCAAATATTTGAAATCTTTAGAGAAAAGAATAACAGCACTGTTAATAACTACTGATCACCATTTAGGATCTGGAAGCACATTTGGATTGAAACACTGACTTAAAAGAGATCAAGATATCACCTCCAGTTCTTTCATGTTTACTTATCATGCACTTGGACCTCGCGTCAACTAATGCTTCAAAGTTACTTTAAAAATTCAGGCTTGTAGTATTTGAGTATATCTGGCCTGCTTCACATCCAACTTTAATTTTGCTCTTCCGTCTTTAGATACTTATTGTGTCATCTTTCTTTGTCTGTTTTGGTTGAAAATGTGCATTAGTCCTATGTACCTCTTTAACAAAAACAGGTCATCTGGCTTGATGATTAATGCCTCTCATCTTCAATAAAAGCACTAAGAATACTAAAATACTCATTAGACTAATTAGTAAGAATGCCCTCGAGCCAGCCACAAGTCTTAATACAGATCTGTCATGAGTTCACAGAACTGCTGTGTCTGATCTTTTTAGTTACTTCTTGTAAGTAATATCTGGTCATTCAGTGAAGATCACAGACACAGAAATCGCTGGCTTGGGAGTATCAGTATTTTTTCCCAGATAGTTAATTTCAATGCACTGAGTTTTCACTAATGAAAATTGCTCATCTACGGCTGATTATATGGCAATATAGCAAATACTGTCCAAGGAAGAAAAGAAGACAAATATAAAATAATTTACTTAAAAATTGAAGAGGAAAGCAATGAAGAGAAGATCATAATCTCCTTCTAAAGATCTATATTTTGCCACATAGGGAAAAATATATAAAGCCACGTGGTCAATTTACTTCTGGTTTTGATTTAAGAAGGACTATATTGTGCTTTAATAACTTTTCTGAAGTTTGAGGCAATCCTTTCTTTTATTTACTTTAGTTTTGCTGTCATTATCACTGAAGTACTATTATTCCTATTTCAGATTGACATAATTTACCAATGAGTCAGAGTCATAGTTCCATATAGCCTTTCATAGTTAACATACAATAAAAACAATGAAAGATTTGCTTAAAAGAGAACAACCAATCCATATTTATCAGTGTCAGCTTGCTTCCCCAGGTCACTACAAGACTTGATTCACCACTATTTAAGTCAGTATAAACATTTCGGGAAATGGTAATGAGCACAAGTCTGCACTAAGCAGTTCTAGATTTTGTTGTCATGAGCTGTCTGTTTCAATTTTAAATTTTTTCCTCATTTACAAAGTTTTGCCCAGAACTGAGATACTGGCATTTCTCAGAAGTAGTGCAGTATTCATTCTTGAAAACTGCAATCTTATTCTATCATTGATTGTACATTGTACAAAGCAAAATCTGATGAGATTTGTATTACTCTTCAATATTTAATGGTGTTATTAAGATTTAGGATCAGCACTAAGGCAAGTCTTCTATCCTGGAACCTACACCTTCAAATCCTAAAATCCATATTTTCACACATCATCTTATTTGTAGCTGTGGAAATTATTCTATGTGCCCAACATGCTCTGTGATTTCCCAGTTGCACACTGTGGGATGGAATCATAGAATAGTTTGGATTGGAAGGGACTTTAAAGAACATCTAGTTCCAAACCCCCTGCCATGGTCAGGGACACCTTCCACTAGACCAGGTTGCTCAGAGCCCCATCCAACCTGGACTTGAACACTTCCAGGCGTGAGGCATCCACAACTTCTCTGGACAACCTGTTCCTGTGCCTCAGCACACTCACAGTAAAGAATTTCTTCTTAGTATCTAATTTAACCTACCCTCATTCAGTTTAAAGCCATTACCTCTCTTCCTGTCACTACAGACCCTTGGAAAAAGTCCCTCTCCAGCTCTCTTGAGGCCCCCTATAGGTACTGGAAGGTGCTCTAAGGTCTCCACAGAGCCTCTTCTCCAGGATGAACAGTAGGACCATTGTTTTTTTCTGCAAATGAACCATTTAGCAATTTTTGCCTACCTGTACTCAGAAGGCTGAAACTTTCTTCTTCTTCCTTTCTCTCTGTTAGGGCCCAGTCCAGCTCTGAAATTTCAGGGCTGAAATTTCAATTCCTGAAATCTAGATAGAGAGATAGATAGAATTTCATTAGAAGCTTTGTTCCTGAAACAAACATCCTGTATTCTCCTGCATGAGGTGCATAGTTTCCACTTGTTGCTTCTTACTTGGTTGTTTCCGATATCAGCAGAAATTCTGACATTGACACAAGAGCTCCAAGACACGTAAAACTCCAAGGTTTCCAAACAAAAGGTTTCCCTGCCCTCCTTACTACCTTTCCCCTTGCAACTCTAAGACTGAATAGAACCTGCAGATTCTGCCAGGCATTCCTGACACCCTCACAGAAACTTCTTTTCTGGTTTTGCATTCAGTAGACTTCCTACAAAATACTATGAAAAGCGATTTTGGCAGTGTCAGTGGGGTGACTTCACAAAAAAGTTATTTAATCAGTAGCTGACGATTCCAAACAGAGATGTATTTGAATGGGAAAACAAGAATGACAGCTCCATCTTTTGACTTGCTGGGAAGCAGATCCTTAAAGACGCTGCGCTGCTCGCAAAAGCAACGCTGCAAATAACAGCATTGTGGGTTCTATTCTCTTTCAGGGATTTCCATAACAAACAGAGGGGACTTGTAAGTGACAAGATGTTTCAGCTAATGCCTCCTTTCAGAAGTGAAAGTCAAATTGTACAGTGACATACATCCAACGCTTAAAAGTATTAATAACCCTGCCTCCTGTGTTTGCAATAGATAAAAAAATAGTCAGTGATTCACAAAACAAAAAAAAATTTTCAAGTTCATTTTCTGAAGAAGGTATCAGCTCTGAAGCATTGATGCCAGGCAGAATGTAATGTGGCCATTAGCTCAACCTAACAAGGTACAGAATTACATAAAACCCATTATAGTTTAATAAGTTGTATTTAAAAATAAAATTAACTATTCAAACCAAATAGACTTCAACATATGACCTCTTTTAGAAATGTGGTTTTAAAAGATGAAAATAAGAGTTAATAGTTTCAGCATAGCTGCACTGAATTTTTTGTTGTTGTTGTTTAAGAATCTACAACTCTCTGAGCAGCTCCCTATAGAAGTATGTTTTGTGGTTGATTATCTTTGATTATGCAACTGTAATTATATTTTGAATCCACTGGAGAAGGGATTGCAATTTTTCTGCCTGGTCAACTGGTTCAAAGCTAAGATATGAACATAATATATTTTTTCAGGACCTAAATTTTACTGTTCCTTTCCAGAACTGTTTACTGGTATTTCCAGCATGTTGCTCTGCCAGTAATGTTTCAATAATATAAATATGTTTGGTATGTGTCCAGATACGTTTATGGGGTGATTTTTCTCCTTCTAGTCATTTAATCCCAAACAAGACCCCTAATTTTACATCAGAATTACATGTTAGTGTTATGTATTTTCCAATTTTTCTTTTCTTAGTCGATGTTAGTTTCCTAATCATAAATATATGCAGCATATTCAGCACATCATTAATCTCTTAAGAACAGTACTGTTATATTTCCACAATGCAGTGTAAATAGAATATCATTTATGGTAAAAAAAAAAGAATCCACAATCGCTGAATTATCTGACAACCTTTGTATTCTGTTCCTTGCACAGAAGCAAATCCAGTGCTTAGGATAAATTAAGGGGCTGTTGATAACGTTCAGGAAGTGTGCATGGGAAGTAACAAACCCAACTCTCCTGTCCACTGCCTAAAAGACCACTAATACCAAAAGAATACATTAATACTTAGGTGACTATGTAAACTGAGCAAACAGTACACATCACCCATCTTCCTTGTTTTACAGAGAAGATACTGGCAGCCTCATTCTAATGCCAGTCACAGCTTCATTCTCTCCACATATATAATTTTTATCTTCTGAATTTAAATTCTGAAAGTGTTTTGCTTTAGTCAACATTTTAATACATTATTTTATTGCTTCAAGAGAAATAAGAAACTAGCATCTTACTTTGGATTTTCAGACCAGGCTTTTTTGTTGTTGTTGTTGTTGTTTTTAATATTGTTTGGTTTTAGGACCAGGATTTCAAAAATCAATATCCATTTTATTGATAAGCGGTTGAGAGGAGACAAATAGGAAAACAAAGGGTAATAATCAGCATGGTTCCCACCTAATTTCAGCTGTGTTGATTTTCTAAGGAACTAATTTGTTAATTGCTATGTTTCTTACCTCATAGATGTTATCCTAGTCAACTAGGATCCAGCCAAAAATACCCAGATCCATTAGACTTACTGAGTTTCCCAAATAGAGCAGACCTTGATCCTAAAAGGCTTCCTGGTTTCTGACACCCTTCTGAGAAGTGCAGTCAATCAGTACAACATGAGCTAAGTAGGACCTGAGAACAACCAGTGCTTGGTCTGATAATTCAGCTGTTCAATCTCCTCTTGTCTCCCAACATCATTTCTTTGGAAGAGTGAAAAGATGAAGGCAAAGAATAAAAAAATTACTCTAATAAGTGTTGAAGTACATTTTCACAAATACTCCACTCTTATAGAACAGAAACTACTTGGGAAGAAAATTTAATCTTCTTGCTTCATGATAGGGAAGAAGAAGCTTATGAGAGGATACGAACGACTTTTTCTCTCCAGTAACTGAAGACACACAGTTACCATTTGCTCTTTCTCTGCTGTGGAATGGTTCTGCATGCTTTCACTCCTTTGGATGAAGGATCAGACTTTTTTGCTTACAATTTCTCTGATAATGTGATGTTAAATGAAGAAGTTTTGTCTTGTTTCCTCCAGGCTAGTGGAGAGAAATGAATGGTCAAGAAATCAATAAGTAGGTTTTAATTTGCACTTTTCTAAAAAAAATCTGGCTTTAGGTTTGGTACATTTGTCTATTAAAACAGCTAAACAGATAGCCATTAAATGCTTTCTGCATAAAACAACTGTATTTACAAAAGTCTGTGTGAAAATTAACTTTGTTCTTTTGCCCACCTTGAACTTCGTTTTTGTTACTTCATTAGGGTATTATTCTTTGTGACTAGCAGAATTTTCCAATTACTTATGATATTGTCTTCCTCTAGTGGCTATTTGAACATTCGGTCATATTACTTTCAGTAGAAGCTATACAAATTCTGATGCATTCTTTAGGATTTGGAACCAAATCTTGATGAACATTTTCTGTCAACAAAAATCCAATTTAAAAAAATAGAAAAGTATGCCTTAATCATCTACATAAATACGAACATATAAGATATGCCTAAAAAGGCAATTTATGCTATTATCTGATATTGCAAAATCCCCCTGCATTTCCATTCCCTTGTTTTCAAATAGAACAGGAGTAATTCTACTCTTGTCACCAGCTGATGCCATGGACCTGCACGCAGGCAAAAGAGAAACTGGGAATGGCTGGGAAGTTCACGGTTCTCTGAATGCCAACTGTCCTGACATTTCCATCTGGTAGAACAATGCACATTTCTGAGTATATGGATTTACACCCTTGTCTGGCAATGCCATTCTTAGATTATTTTTGTCTAATCTTTGCCAAGATATTTACACTTGGAAGAGTGTAACTGAGCATTTATACACATGAAAAATAAACTACAACCATCACATGCCCTTTTAACATTTGTAGTACATTATGGCATCATGTCTATTGTATTTACCAAATGCATAAGCAATCTGTTTGTGACAGAGCACTGTAGATGAGATTGCTAAGGATTAGGGCAGTAAGCCGTCGTTTTTGTCTGTTCCAGACTTTGCATACCCGTCCTAAGTGTAGAATATATTGACTGAAAGATTCTGACATTTCACTTTCTATTATAGCAGCTGTCCCCCGCTTCCTAAATGACAGCCAATAAACATGACCAGTGCCCTCCAGATATTTACAGGCTTCAATTTTTCTAATGGCTCATTATACATTCCCCACATACTGTGTCTGCTTTGGGATCTCTAAAAAGTAAGATACGGCGTTGCATCAGCCGCTTAAAAAATCCTGTTATGACTCCATGCCAGTAAGAATATTACTAAATCCCCAGTAAGAATATCACTATTTGTTCCCTGAATTTCAGCACTTATCTCTCGAGGTGCTGCGTGCCTTCATCCTGCTTGAGTAGGAGAAATGTAGCCCATTAGGTAAAGTTTGGCTACATCATTGGACTGATGGGAAGCCTTGTAAAATTAGGTCTGCACATTGAATTGACATTGTTCAATGGAAGGTGTCCTAAACTCACAAATGTTAATCCAATTATTCCATCAATATTACACAGGATCTCTTTAGCTGAAGTCTAAAACACTTTTACCAAATAGATTTCTGTATCCTTCATTAAAAAGATCTATTTAAAAAGCTAGGAAATATTTTCCTTGTTTACCTAATGCAGATCTCCTTTCTCTAAATATTTACTGGTCACTTCTCACTTCACAATGGCAGAATCCAGAAGTATCATAAGAAATGGAACTACTGAGTCATTCTGGATATTCAAAATGTAATTTACATGTTTTCTCCCACTGATTAAAATAATATTTTCTAAAGAAATACTCAGAGGTGTATATCTCTGGTATCACAAAGCAACAAGTAATGGGTGCTCATGAAGTCCCAGTTGACACGATGCATAGACCAGTGGCCACTGCACCTGGAGCTGACAATGCAGTACATTTGTCTCTGATCTTTAAACCATTTAGCACTTGCTTCCCTGGAGTGATCACTGCAGAACT
This sequence comes from Rhagologus leucostigma, assembly GCA_013397725.1. Classification (NCBI taxonomy): domain Eukaryota; kingdom Metazoa; phylum Chordata; class Aves; order Passeriformes; genus Rhagologus; species Rhagologus leucostigma. The sequence goes on from VZTD01001651.1 coordinate 1,702,038, forward strand.
GAAGATGATTCAGTGTTCCTTTTGATAAATGGTTCTTGAAAGCCCAAGACATGCTCTGTCTGGAAGTATTCACAGCCATCTGCTGGGAAGCTAATGTATTCATCTCGCACATACAAATGGCTTTGTGGATGATGTTTCACTGCTTTGCGCTAATATGACTTTATAGGCATTGAAATCAACTTGCACCATTTCAAAAATGGAGTTATAATCTGACCCATGGATTACATTTAATGCCGAACCCCTCAATTACAGCAGCAGGGAAACATGTGGGAAGAAGGAATTCCTGTAATCTCTTCTTTTCCTTCTAATTTCTCCTTTACTAAAATTTGCATTTGTCTCACATTGAAGAAGAAACCTAAAAGACTGTTTCTCTCTTTTTTTTGTCCTCTCTTCACATCCCTCCCCCCAAATTTAATCCAAATGCATTGGTTATTCCTAACCTCATACATTATTTTGTAAGTGAATATGAATAGTTTTTAAATGGGTTAGGCAATCCCTTGTGTATTTTCATCACTGGCATCAGGATAAGTTTTCAAAGGATATGTATTATTTTTGATTGCATGTTGGTAATGAATATAGTTTCCTTCAAACTACAGAGATTATACTATTTCACTAGTGTCATCTGTCTCTGAGACTTTCTTTCTACGCTCAAGAAAATGTATGGAAAAAGCTGAGGCTCACACCTATGAAGTGTCCCTGCAAGACATACTGCTGGATACCTTTCACCCCCAGGAAAAATCTCATGTGATGCGTTTCTTCCCCTACATTAACCGTCTTGAAGTCACAGGAAAGAGACTATTGACCTCAAGGATGCAATTTCAGATTTGAAACTGATGTGGAATCCAAATCTGTTTTTTCCAGCCTTCATTTAGTAATAGTCATATGAAGTATTAAGTCAACATTTTCAAAGCCAATGATGCAGAGATCATGCACTCCTTTTCTGATGCCTCATCATATCAGATCCTTGGTTTACAGTCTCAGCAATTCCACTGAAGTCAGGGAAGCCAGCTTGGCTGTGGGATGACACAGGTATAATTGGAAATAACTCTACTGAGTCAATGCATTTAACAATTGTATACCAATTAACTCACAGCACAACCAGTGCCATGGCACTATACTGTTTGGCTAGCTCAAGGACCACTAGTGCCGGGCACCCACCCAGAGGGTGGCGGAGGCTGCTCGCGGGCACATGGGAGGGTTGGCGAGGTTCCAGCCAGGACTCGCCTAACCCACCGATGGTCAAGGCGGGCTGAAGAGGTAAGAATGAGGCAGAGGGAACTTCTGTGTGGGAGAGCAGGAGTGGGTTTAATTCAACTTGGAAGTCCTGTGCGGAAGCCAACGGGAGACCATTACACAGACACTTTATCCTTTTCACAGTGGGAGGGGAGAATACAAGATAACCAATGAGGCAGAGACGCGGGGTTTGAATTCTCACTGGCAAGGGATACAGAACCAATGGGAAATACTGTGGGAGGAGAGGAATACCGGGGGCCAGTGGGGGACCAACGGATACAGAACTTTCCAGAGGGAGAAACCAAATACAGGGGAGAAAGGAGGGAGATGGCAGCGGCCAGTTATGGGGGGGTGTGCCGGTTTGGCCAACATCTAGTAATATAGCCCCTGAGAGAAAACCAGGTTGCAACCACCCTTCCCCCCACAGGGTTCACGATAAAAGGAAATTTTTCCTCGAAGGAAAGTGAAAGAGATAAAACTATTTATTTTAACAAACACACAGGAAAAGGATAATGATGCTAAATAATGAATTAAAACCCCCGCTATAGAGAGAAACCTGGGAAGATTTCAGAGTCCTTCTGTAGGTGTGGTCTCTCTCCTCCTCGGAGCAGGTCGGTGAGGGCGTGGGCCCACCCCGGGGCCTCGGGGAGAAAATTCTCCTGATGTGTTCTGATGTTGTTGAAACAGTTCAGAAGAGAAGAAGGGAAAAAAAAAACCAAAGTCCCAGGAAACAAAATTCAGCTCTCCGTCTCACGCCAAGAGGGGAAAAAAACCAGCTGGCTGAAGAAAAAGCAAGCAGGGTGCTCCCTTCATGCCTTTCCGCAGTTAGACAATAATTGAGGAGTGTAATCTCTGTGTCCTTGAGAAGCTGCTTTGGAAAGTTTGTCTGGGTTTTTTTTCAAGCTCAGTTTAAAGGCACAGAAAAGGCACAATATTACTTTTTGGGCATAGAGCATGATAGGGGATACACATGATAAGAGTCACCCCAAGACAGGGGGTGATCTGTATACCTCACACAGCCCTCTGGGCACTCAGAGGTCTCCTGTGCTGCGTGGGTATTAATCCAGTGCACCTGCTATGGTATTGCTGGCCAGGGAATCGGCCATAGCACACTGCAAAAAACCAGGATGTGTTTGGGCTTGTGAGTCCATAAACATCAATGGGCAGAACTTTTTTGCTTTAGTGAAATTAATTTAGACTCAGAGTCAATGGAGAATTTGGTCCCTCTGTTTGGAAATCCAATAATCTGTGCAATAATCCAATAATCCAATCTCTGTGCAGTTTAGGTAAATACAGCTTAATGTCTAATTGGTGTGATGCCTTAGGTTTTAACTTTTTATACTTTTCAAATTCTGTATCGCCTAGTGTGTAACTCTGAAGTTTCTTGTAGCTCGTTAGCTGCTCTCTTAGGCCAGATAGACACAACAAAGCTTCTCTGAGTTTGCCATTCAAGGACACTCAGATTGACCTAGGCCTAAAAAGTGTAAACTAGAGCCCCTAGAGAGGTGGAGAAATTGAAGAAATTACATCATTAGCTAAAGTTTTAATTGGTGAATTTATGCTGGTATGCAAATGGACCAAACCTATAAAAGTGTGAAGAACTTGTGACCCGTCGTCCACCTTGGGGTCCATTTTGGAAGTGGCCTCTGGCTCCCCAGGGTGTACCTTTGAAGGCCTTTCAAATAAATGCCTGCCTTTATTCCCTTACTCTTGTCTAGTCTCTGTTTCTAGGTAGCCGGATAAGGCATCAAGTGCTGTTTACACATCTTTTTGTGGTTCTCATAAATCATAGTACCATTTTAATTATCAGTATTTCTGGATAATTTTCCAATTAATTCCCAGTAAGCAGGACTGAAGAATTCATGAAATAGCCTTTAGCCACTCCCTAATTTCTCATTGTATTCAGGTGTTCAATAAAGAGCTAGGTCCTGTTTTTCATAGATGTCCTTTTAACAGCTTTACTCATATATCAATAAAATGTGTTTCCAAGCATAATATTCTCTTGGCATAATCATCTGTTCATTCAGAATTACCATCTGTGCCTTGCTGGAGACTTCATTCCTTTATGAAACTGGCAGTGATGACAAAGTTCATTTGAATTCCCAGGACATGCAACCATCAAACAGGATGAAATTCTCTTTTCCAAGCCAGTTTTCCACACTGATAGAACTTTTAAGAACAGACAATTAGTGATTTTTTGTTGTTGTTGTTCCGTGTTTCACTGAACACTATCCACCATCCTTCCCCTCCTCCCACCACCATTTTCTCTACCAACTTCTTAGCTAGGGCTTGACGGATGAGACTGCCTGTGAAGCCCATCAGCACTGGTTTTTTAATCAGCAGTACAGATTGCTGTTGACTTAAATGAAACATATTTCTCACCCAGGGACTGAGCACATTGCCTTTAAGCAGATCATATTTAAAAATAATCCTATGAAAAGATCCTATATCATATAAGGCATGAGGAAGAAAAAGAAAAAAAAGCCACAATCAAATATCTTTTGAATGCAAAGGTAAATATCTTTTCCTTAACATATTTATGAGAGGGAAATGTTCCTTTTTGCTTCCTTCTTATACTTTACAGGAACTGAATTCACTGCTAGGCTCCTGTAGCTTTTGAACCTAGCAGCTAGAAGATCAAAAAAGCTCAGCTTTTCTTGCTGTTGGTTCTTTCCACCAGATATTTTCAAAATTTCCAAGTTTCAGTCACAGAATTCTGTGGCAGGTGACATGGTAATTTATTTTTCTGCTTATTTTAAAGGTATTTTTACAAGGAAGATAAATGGGTGGCCTTGGTTCTTGGTACTGTGCAGGACTTTCAATCACAAACGGAAGAATGAAAATCCCTGATTCCTTACTAGGAAATATAATGGATTGAAGATACCTAGTTCCTTGAGTTATGTCTGAATCACATCTCCTTTTTTCCAGAGCTTTCAGTAACTAATTTGGACAAGGTTATCATATACTATTCCCTGTGCTTTCTGTTGGCAACCTAGAAACCCGACTTGGAACGTGAATGTTGAGGCTTTGAAGTACCCAAGAGACATTCTCAATGTGGAGCTCTTTAGGCCAGCAGAAGTAGTTACACAGGAGCCTAGAATCTGAAAATGGCCTCAGTCTCCCTTTAAAGGAGTTCACCTCTCTACAGTGATTACAATTCCTGATGTTTTACTCAGGAGGACCTGAATTCCAGGTCACCACAGTGGAGTGGTGCACCATGACATAGGTAACACAATTTGTGGAGTGTTCTCTGTCCTGAAGAAAGAGGCAAAAAAAGTGGGACAAATTCATGCTGTGAAGCTGAACTAGAAGTTCACTTTCACTGTCTGTACTGGGCACATGCCAGGGTGGTTCACTGTCATCATTCACTAGAAATTTCTTTCCATCCTGTTTCCATTTGACTGTGTGAGACATCCCCAGAAAGCTGTATTCCTTGGTGATGTGGTTCAGATTCCAGAAAACATCATGAGCAGAGACATGATCTGGACATTTCAATTTGGCTCATATATAAAACAGTTTTCTAGAAACACCCGTAAACTGAATCACAAGCTGGTGAGCAGCGTGCAATGCATAATGTCATGGAGAGACGAGCCATTGTGCCACAAAGCAGAATCCTGTGCAGTGGACTTCTGTGTGCTGAAGGGATTATTAACTATCTTGTGGAACAATCTTTTCATTACCTGAAGTTAGACAATTTTTCCAGAAAAACTAAGATGTTTCAAACATCCTGCCTTCCCTTAGCTGACAGGAGGCTTTCTATAGCACTGTCATCTTCTTAAGATCCGAGGAGGCAGCCAGTACCCCCAAGGTGCTGCGAGGGCTGGCTGCTGCTCCAGGTAAGCCAGAAGAGAGTCCGGAGAGGCAACAGGGCTGGCACGGGCCGGGGTGCTGAGCAGCACGTCAGAGTTGGGCCAGATCTGGAGACAGTGACCAGCCCAGCAATCACCCGGCCACTCTGCAGGGCTCAGATGGCACCAAGGCCAAGCCAGAGAGCCCCGACAGTGGGGCTGAATCAGAATAGGAATAAGAAGCTACTGCAAACCCCTGCTGCCAGCAAGGGAGATCGCCTTGGGCTCAGGACCCACACCTTCACCCTCTAGCTGCATCACTGGGAGGGGAATGCACTCAGGGCACTGGCAAGGTCTGGGGCAAACAGAAGCTGCAAGTTTTAAGTAAAAACTTTCATAATAACCAGTCCAAATACCTGAAGGGTATTTAGAAAGAAATTTGTTAAGGTAGGCAGTACTACAAGTTTTTTATTGATTCTCTCTCAGTCTCTAAATGCCGGTGATTAATTTACACCCTGAAGCATGACTTTTTGCCACAATCATTAGTGGGAACATGGAATATGTTGAGCTCTCAGAAAAGCCAGTGACATAACCTGTGCTATGTGGCATTACTATGAGGAAAAAAAAGAACAAACACTTGTAAAATGCCTAGGATAATGACTTCTGTGATAGCGGTAAAGAGTCACAACTTTTTTCTAACACTAAGAGGGGGCTTTTATTTTTTATCCCTAAAACCTCATCTCCCTGCTATGCTGTACAGATCAGTTTAGTCATATCCTAGCTATTAATTCTCTTCCAGCTATGGATTTAGGGGAATGATAAATATGCATTTCCAAGACCTACAAAGACAAAGAGGATTACTATTCTGTATGCTAGATGTCTTAAATCAACAAAAAGTGACACAAAAGCTTCCAGGCTTGATTAGGCCACTGGTTTATCTAATGCGCAATCTTGTTCACAACTCACAGAACTCAAATAGCAGGATCTTTCTGAATTTTAAATCTATACGTCATAGTGTTCTGTGAATTCACTTTCTATGGCATAAATAGCCCAAAGTGACCTCAGTATCTTGGAAAATCTGGCCCATCTTATGGTCTTGCATAGCTTTGACTATTTACTGCGGCATTTGCCAACTGACATCATAAGAGGCTGAAAAACACTTCAGAATTTTACTGCATTTTTCACCTGTAGCTTTGTGCTAAAGCCAGTGAAGTTTGGAACATTTCTGGATCCATGCCCACAGCTCACAATGGCTAGTCAAAGATTTTGTAAGGCCTTCTTACTTGACTTTACAAAATACACTCCAAAAGCAGATCAAGATTTCTTGGTAATATAGACAGAACTGTACTGTCATCTGAAGAAAGCAGCTGGAGTCAAACACTTGGTATTAGGAGGGACAGGTGAGGAGGTAGAGCCAATGTTCTGCTGTGCTGAAAGGAACGCATGAGTTTAACTTCCTAGGCTGGTATTTCAGGTTAAGAATCTTTGTTCAGTAGATATACTAACTTTGGAAGTAAATTCACCATCTACCCTGAACAGAGGAAGGAAATCGGAACAAAATCAAGCTCTAAGCTCCAAAACTAGGAGAGGATTTTCAAAAATTGTTGACCAAATGACCAAAAGTGTTTCTGGCCAGAAGGCTCCCTGAGAAGCATTGTTTAAGACCTGTCAAGCTAAGGGAAGAAAAACATTGAGATGGCAGTCCAAAGACAGCTTCCCAAAAACATCTAAGGAAAGGATCAAGCAGAACAATTCATAACTTGTCTCACAGCTTTCTTACAGATAAAACGAGGCTTCGAAGATTTAGTGCATCCAGTGTAATAGATTCTTCCTTGGCTCCTTAACTTTTGTGCTCATTTTTTGTAGTAGTGAAGAAGTTTTGCAGGTACTGAGGCCATGGTGCCTTTACTAATATAATTGGTCTCTTTAGGCTCATACTGGATGCTGCTGTTAGGCTTGTCTCCAGTTCTGTGGCATTATGGAGACTGAAATGAATTAGGTCTTCCATCATAGCCTGCTCCCCTTCAAAGTAAGTTGCATCAGACTCTGCAAAAGCCAGAATTACTTGTTTTGCTCAGGAAAATTTGTACAAACATTTGTCAACTAAATAGACCTTACCACAATAAATTCACAGTGTATGGAACTAGTAGTATAGCTATCCCTTCTTTTAGTATAGGAATTATCTCAAGCAAGATTTTCCATAGAAGATACTCTTGATACATAACCCTTGATGATGTTCTAAAAAAAAAAAGGAAAAAGAGAAAGTAGCAATAACATCTTTTTAGCAGATTCCTTGTGGTATACAAGAACACACAGAGGTTACAAAATCTTCAGTCACACAGTGACTAAGTTACCTTTCTAATTGTGACAGTCGGTTTGAATTCTGGATTTATAGTTGATGATGATAGATTCAACATATTAGTAACTCGATTGGTATTTTATACTATATAGCTATGGTGAGGGCAAAACTCACAATGTCACCTTGACATGTCACTTGTGATGTTTCATGAAAGCTGAAAAAAGGCAGGAACTTGCTTTTCATGTAGTGACCTAGGAACTTTAAAGACCTTATTTTAGAAATGTAGTGCAAACCAGTATGTTAAATACACAATTAAGTTAACATGAAATTAAGACTTTTTCTTGTGCTTATAGAGTACACATAGTCCTGATTGTCACTGCTGTGATCTGAGCACTGCACAGCTAAATGCAAACAGGCAGACAAAGTAGTCGCATTAGAGAAAGAATGTCAGCATAACCAACTGCTTGTTTGTCTGTGCTTGCACCAATCTGGCAGCGATGCTGGATCCAATGCATTGTACCAGATTATTCACACTTACTACAATTCCTTTATTCCACAGACCTCTGTTTTGTAAAATGTTCTTTTAATTTGGAAGCAGAGGGAATGCCTTACACTTTCTCATCCATGCAACAAGTTATATATATTTATATACATACTGCACACACATATATAGATACAGATAAACACAGGAACAAATGAAGAGCTTTGTTTTAGTTTTTTGGCTTTCTTCATCTCTTTTAGCATCAGGGAGGGTGACATTGCCTACATAACTTTTATTCACAGGAAGAGATACAATTATGTGATGCCACAGATATCAGCTACTAGGTGGATTGTGCATTGTTGTCACCTGTTTATTCTTATGCATGTTATTTTTGGCAGCTTGAAAGGAAAATTATAGTTGAAATTTTTAAGGAAACATGATTCAGAAAAAATCAGTGGCAAAGGGAAAACGTACCTGAAGAAGTGTGGATTTACCTCTTTGTTATAGAAATTGCTGTTTTCCTTTTCTGCATAAAAATATTTTATGATAATCACTATGAATGGAAAATACATCTAGTCTGACTTTCAAGCTTCTTATCCCAAATGCTAAGATGCTATTAATAATTTTGGTTGGGAAAATTACTATGAGTACACAGACAAAGGCTGTGGCTTTACTTTTCATATGGATTGCCAGTGGTGTCATATCAAAGATGTGGTAACCGTGTAAACTAATGCTGAGGTTTGCATTAATAAAAATTATTACTTGTGAGACATTTGCCATCCATTCTAACACTGTCAGTCATCTTCAGGAGGAATGAATGCATTCTGAGTTTTAAAGAAAAAACCTAATGATATCAGAGAAGTTCTCCTTACAACTTAACAGGAGTAGGCTTTGAGCGTGTATTTGGTGCACCAGGTCTGCTAATAGCTCATTTCCCTGCGTGAGGAGAGGATAAGAGGTCTCAATATATTGCTATACCTGAGGCATGAAATTACTTATTTTTCAGACCCAAATTATAAACTTCTAAAACAAATAAAAGGAAAATTTTCCTGGAAGATTCATTGTTATGACTGAAAGTGTGTACCAGCAAACTAACTGACACCCTAAACTCAAAAAATCAAGCAAATATGAATGTTTATTTTTCTCTTTCTAACCTGATGAACATGGTATAACTTCAGCAAGATCTTATTAAATTAATGAAGTCTAGTGGAGACATCTGACTGGCAAGCACTCCACGTGCATGTTGATTAATATGCTCGTGTGTGTTTTCTGTATGTGTGTGTGCATTGCAAATCTGATTCCACATACTCAGAGCCATATGTTACAGCAGTTCACAAAATAATACCATATTTTACACTGTGATTTTACAGGCTTGCTTATTATTTAACCATCCTTCAAGATTATAACTACTCCAAATTATTTAACTGCACACACAAGCTAACTGGAGGATTTCTTTACCAGGCTGCTTAACATCACATTGTACAGCCATTGCTTCTCATCCAGCCACATCTATGATTGGTATCATCTCTCTGTCCTTAGATAACTGAATTTTTAATTCTCAAAACAAATCTTTCACTGTGAGGCTACAATAATTTTAAAGAGGGTGAAAAATCCTTATTTTTATATGCAAGGAATAACCCCCACACACATTTCATTTTGATCTTTATCTTTGCTTAACTCCCCAGCTGCCTGGGGAAGCAGGACAAGATATTTGGTGCAGGTGAATGACAGAGCTCAGGGAGGGCAGGGGCATGGACATGCTCCCTCTCTCCCTGCAGAGCTCCTCACTTCTGTCTCCACCTGAGTTTCTGAGCCACATTTCAAGGACACAGAATGACCACTGACTACACGGAAATCAATACCATACAAGATGGCACTTGATTAGTTTCTAAATTAAGATGAATTAGGGCTTTCTGTCTGTTTTGAATGGACAGTCCCAGCTGCCAAGGCATGGCTTGTGGTGAGCCTTGCTGGAGGAGCCTATAGGGAGCATGGGGAGATTCTCAAGCTTCCATGCATAAAAATTTAGGTTTTCCCACTCCACCATCGTTACTCATGTACAGAAGATGAGAAAATAAATAGTAAATTAGTAGCTGATAACCAATATTGAGGAGCATTCATAGGCTCAGTTAGTTACAGGTAGTTTAAAAGAAATTACGCCTAACTTTCTTGCAAGTGAAAATTTCTGCCTCTGACCCCATGTATGAGTTCAAGCTCAGCCAAGAAGGGTCTTGGCCTTTGAATCATTTGTAGGGTTTTAAGACATAAGGACACTCTCTTGCATGGTTACAAGTGTGCTTGTCTGGGAAGTTAATTTATGACTGGGTCTGTGGAAACCTAGCTTTTGTTTAATAAGCACTTAGGACACTTCTCGCATTGCACCTTGTTCTACTATGCCAGAAGTAGTTAACATTTACTATAACGTGTATATTTGCTGTATTTTTTCTTGTATTAATGAGAATGTGCTCAGAGAGAATACACTGCAATATTTAGACTGTAAATTTTTCTTTGCTCTCCTCTACACCTAAATTTTATTCTTATAGTGTTCAGTGTTTTTTGCATGACAGAGCATCTTTCTGAAGCTGTAGTTTAGAAAAAATGCTGTTCAAAATTTCACTGGCATATGGAAACCCACCATCTACGGAGAAATTGGAGGCATTTCAAGTGACTGATACACAATAGCAGTGGCAGACTTGCAGTGACCTGAGCAAATCAACAGTAAGTACAAATCAGGGCAAGGACACATCAACTTCTTAAACAAACTACACTAGGAAAAAGAAGAAATCACAGGGAACAGTTTCCAGGAGTTGACTTTCGTGTATATTATTCGTTAAATCATAAAACCAGGAGAACTTTCTAGAATGGGTTTTCCAAAAGGTTAATATTTTTACATTCAGTATAAATTGACAGAAAATTTCATTATGAGTCTTACAGTGCATTAGGGAAGTGCACTGTGATTACCAGCACCTTGCATCATACTGGCAGTGTGAGAAACCGAGACAATCACAGATCAAGATTATGAAGTTTTCCCCAAATTCAGAGCTGCATCCTAGGTGTTCTTCAGGTCAATACAGGTAGCAGTAAAGGAGCTGCAGCATACAATCAAACATCTCGTGTGGCTGTAGAGGCATTTCCCTCAATCTGCAGACGTGCATCACAAGTGAACACCTTGTAAGAATTCTGCCTGGGATTGTGCAGATTTGCCATGACAATTCAAAATTTGTCTTTATGGCTATGCAAACCTAATTATTTCTTACTTGGTATAAGACAGAGAATCTGACCCTGTAACAGCCCATAAAACTGCTATGAGAACAAATGGGGAGAAAAAGTCAGTCATACGGGCAGTTCAGGCTACCCCTGAACACTTTGCAGTAGTGTGTACATACAGTGCAATGCACTCTGAAATATGGTATCAGCTAAAGCTGCACAATGTCTCTCGAGTGTAACTATTTAGGGTATGTAGTATTGGGTTCTTATTTACTTTACAGTGTTCGTGAGGCAAGGTTTTGGTAGCTATGGATTACAGGGTTGGCTTCTGAGAGAAGCTGCTAGGACGTTTCCCCGATGTCCAACAGCTCCAATGCCAGCCAGCTCCAGGACAGATGTGCCACTGGCCAAGGCTAAGTCCATCATCAACAGCGGTAGTGTCTTTGGAGTAACGTACTTAAACCACCTGTGCAACTGCAAACACAGAGGAGTGAGAGAAAAATCTCTGCAGACACCAAGGTCAGTGAAGAAGTAGGGGGAAGATGTGCTCCAGGTGCCAGAGCAGAGATTCCCTGTACCCTTTGGTGAAGACAACGGTGAGGCAGGTTGACCCCCTGTCCATGTAGCCCATGGAGGTCCACGGTAGAGCAGATGGATGCCCAAAGGAGGTTGTTACTCCATCAGAAGCTCAAGCTGCAGCAGGCTTCTGGCAAGGTCTGTGGACGTTTAAAAAGAGGAGCCTACATTGGAGCAGGTTTGCTGGCAGGACTTGTGATCCCGTGAGGGACCCTCACTGCCGCAGTCTGTTCCTGAAGAACTGCACTCCATGGAAGGGACCCACACTGGAGCAGCAGCAGAACTGTACCCTGGGGGAAAGACTCACACCAGAGAAGCTTGTGGAGGACTGTCTCCTGTGAGAGGGGCCCCACACTGGAGCAGTGTGAGGAGTCCTCCTCCCGTGTGGAAAGGAGCAGCAGAAACAACATGTGATGAACTGACTGTAGCCCTCACTCCCAATCCCCCTGCACTGCTGAGAAGGAGGAGGTCGTAGAGAAAATCAGGAGTAAAGTTAGGCCCAGGAAGAAGGTGGGGAGGGAGGTAAGATGTTTTTAAGATTTGGGGTTTTTCTTCATTATCCTACTCTAGTTTTTTCCCCAAGTCAAGTCTGTTNCAGTGTGAGGAGTCCTCCTCCCGTGTGGAAAGGAGCAGCAGAAACAACATGTGATGAACTGACTGTAGCCCTCACTCCCAATCCCCCTGCACTGCTGAGAAGGAGGAGGTCGTAGAGAAAATCAGGAGTAAAGTTAGGCCCAGGAAGAAGGTGGGGAGGGAGGTAAGATGTTTTTAAGATTTGGGGTTTTTCTTCATTATCCTACTCTAGTTTTTTCCCCAAGTCAAGTCTGTTTTGCTCATGATGGTAACTGATGAACGAACTCTCCCTGTCCTTAACTCCACCCAAAAGCCTTTTTTTATCTTTGTCTTCTGTCAAGTTGAGTGATAGTGTGGCTTTGGTGGGCATTGGGCATCCTGTCAAGAGTCAATCCATCACACACAGCAAATTCTACTAAGGTAACTACACTGATAGAAATATTGATTATACACCAGCTGGTTTTATCAATTTTGTATTTGAATTTATGTTCATGGCATCCTCTTCACAGTTGTGCAAATATTTACATGCTTAGTAGTGCAAAAACCCTTAATAACTTTTCAGGTAAGATGAGTCTGTCCTTAAAACTGGAGATGAAATGATGAAATACACAGGTCTGTGACTCATCATTGCTATCCACCGTTATTGTCACCTCCACAGCTGGACCAATACCTTTTGAAAGCTGCTTATTTTCAAGGACTTACATAAGTGAGATGTTCAGAGGTTTACAGCATGCTTTATCTCTCTTGGAAGAATTTTTCTATCTTCTAGCACTGTAAACTTGTGATCTCCCTTCTATCTCTTCCTTCTGGCTATGCAGTGCAGTATGTGTATTTTTTTATATTTCTTTTAGGTTTCTGATATCTTAATTTAGTGCCATGTCCACTTGATTTGGTTCTCTACTTAATTCCCTCTCCCTCCTACAGCTGGTGAGAACTGAGTTTTGTTTCGCTTTTGACAGACTACCTCTTCAGTGACAGAATATCAACGCTGAAGAAATTGTTAGGTTTGGGTTTTTTAATTTGTGCTAAAGAGACTGATGTGCAGAACAACTCTGAATGCACTCTAAGTAGAGCCTCCCTCCATTTGGCTTCTACCTTAATAGGTATCAACTTTGTTATTGTGTGGAAGTTCAGCATCAGTTTTGCAAGACTGTATTTTTGTTGCTTGCATTCCATTTTCTTCAACATGTCTTGGTCCCCAGGCTGTATTTGATGCCACAGATCCTGAGTTCTCTCATTTATCTGATCTTTTAACTTGCTCAGGACCTTATTTTGACAGCCTCATTTAAAATGAGCAGTCATTTACTCCATTATTACTCACTCACATTTAAATCAGTTGGCATCTTTAGTGCAAAGATAGCAAAAATTGGTTTTCACATACCTGCAGAAAAGTAATAGTTTCTACTGGTTTTTATTAAATTATGCATTTCAGGTTACCTATTTGCCTATATATTGTAGCCATCAAACTGTATCCATGTATTGTACGTACCGAATAGCTTTCCACTCCAGAGTCCACTGATTCTCAAGAGCAGTCACTAGTATCATTTTCCCTGAGACAGGTTTTTTACAAGGTGGTGATATCTGTCTGCTTTTTAAAAATTTATTTCTTCTCTCTTTTTGTCTGATTTTTCTTCATACTCATTTGCTTCTTGATTTCACGCTTGTTTTAATTTAATTTACTCTTTACTGTATTCAGCTAGGTGTGCATGCTAACTTGAGAGAGGTAAACCCTGATGTATCTCACTGAATTTTAAAAATCTGAGGTTCTCAATTTAGGAATTTTTAATAAATTAAGAAAAAATGTCAGTGATTCAGACTTTCTAAAATTTCAGTAGTCCCTTGAAGATGATTATTCCTCTGTACTTACTATAAAGCTCCAGAAATAGGCACTTCAGTTACTGAGATTGTAGGTGGAGTGAATCTAAATGCTGTTTCAAACTTTCATACATCAGATCAATGTGTTGCTGGAGAAGTTATGTCAATTGATAATCATGTTTCTAACCTGGGTTTGCTTGACTTTAACTTCCAGCAACTGCATCTTGTGGCTCCTTTGGTAAAACAGAATGGGATTGTTAAGCAAATTATCCGGTCTCCAAATAAACTTCTTACCTGTCTTGAAAACCTCTTTTACTTTCCTACCATTCTTAACAGCCTTCCAGCAGTGCCATGTGCTGCAGGAATGCACGTGGGTACCCTTTGTGTCTTGGCTGTTTTGTCTTCATGTGTCCAACAGTTGCATTGGGTCTCTCAGGCATTGGGGGTATAGATCCTTCCGAGCTCCTCAAACTTTTTCTTTTTCTCTCAAATACTGCATTCTCTCACACACTACTCTCTTGCTCATGCAAGATTATGCCCAGTTGTTGCTCGTGAATGCTTGATTTGTGCTTGTCTGTTCTCACCTGTGTGCTGTTGGCATGGGTGCCCCTGGGCAATGGGGCCATAGAGCTCTGCAGAGCTGTCCCCCCTCTGTACAATTCTCTTGAATTATGACACTTTAACATTTCTATTATGTTCCATTTTAAGAAGACAAAATATTTGAATCCCAAACTATACCTTGATTCTGTTTGGGCAAATTATTTCTATAGAAGTGAGCCCTAAGAAATAAACCCTCAATGGCAGTCAATGCCTGACCTTCAGAAAGCCATTTTCCAGAAATTTTAGTTGAGTTTAGTAACAGTGGAAGAACTGATACAAAGTACAGTGTATACTATGTGAGACAAACATTCTGTAATTATAGTAACTCTAATTTCAGAATTCCTTCCTAAGCATAATATAGTATTCCAGCACAAACTAATGCACATACATTTCAGTATTGCTCTATATCCCTGTTTACAGAACCAGAAAATCTGTCTAATGTTCAAGTCATTTTTTTTCTTTATAAATTACGCTGACCCAAATGTTACTTTCTAGCTACAGGGCTCTGATGCAGCTGGTGCTGTCTCACACCAGTAAGTCTTTTTCCTGGACATTTCTGTCATCTGAAAACCATATGTACTTTTTAAAGAATATATTTATATCCTTAAAGTGATTCATTGAACCAGAACACTTTTGTTTCCTGTTTTTCTGCTAACTTCAAGTTAACCTTTGCTGCAGTGCAGAAATGAAAACCAAGTGAATCATGTAACCCACTGTTTATACATACAACCAATGCATCTAATGCAGATGTACGCTCTGTACTTCATGTGAACTTTCTGTCTACCTTGTTCACTATTACAGAAGATTAGAATTGAAGACACCTGTTTCTAGTGGGCTAACAGTTTTCATGGGATTCATATAACATTTTCATTTCTGCAGGTAGACATTGATCACATCACAGTTTACTGACTGCAGTGAGTAGATTTTTAGTTTTCTCTACAGCTGAACCATGGTAGATATAAAAAAAGTACCCACTCAGTAACCTCCAAAAATATTATCTCTGTAAGAGAGTGCATAGGCAAATGTGCAGTATTTGTGTTAATAACTTTCAGCAGTGTGAGTTCCCTGAAGCTGTTAACTCACATCAGCACCAGAACAAACATGGGCACTGACCAGAGCCTGGCTGCTCCCTTTTGCAGCTGCCAACCCAGGGTTCAGCTGTCCAGGAGCAAGACCCACTTTGATGAAGCTCAGTTTGGTGACTTTAACCCAGCATCTCAGAAGAAGAAAATATTCTTGAGCTGCAAGTGAATTCATAGGCTAAAGACCTGTGACAGAAGGAAATAAAAAGACACAAGTGCTTTTTGAGCTAGTATTAGTAAGCCAGGAACTCAGGAAAAAGCAGAGTGAAGGAAAGGTAGGAAATCATGAGGGAAAAAAAAAAAAAAGCAGAATCAGAAGGTTAGCTCAGGTTTTCAAGACAAGCAATTTCCAATGAGTGACAGAAGCCAGGACTTCCCTGCTGACTTCTCAGCCATCAGTCATCGACATCATTCTTCAAATGCCTTTGCTGGGATCTTGAAGAAATTGATGCTTAGCCTTATACCATTTTAGCCTTGCCTTTCTACTGTGTAAATGTGCCGGTTTGGCCAAAATCTAGTAATATAGCCCCTGAGAGAAAACCAGGTTACAACCACCCTTCCCTCCACAGGGTTCGGGAAAAAAGGAAACTTTTCCTCGAAGGAAAGTGAAAGAGATAAAAACTATTTATTTTAACAAACACACAGGAAAAGGATAATGATGCTAAATAATGAACTAAAACCCCCGCTATAGAGAGAAACCTGGGAAGATTTCAGAGTCCTGTAGGTGTGGTCTCTCTCCTCCTCGGAGCTGGTTGGTGAGGGCGTGGGCCCACCCCCGGGCCTCGGGGAGAAAATTCTCCTGATGTGTTCTGATGTTGTTGAAACAGTTCAGAAGAGAAGAAGGGAAAAAAACCCCTAAGTCCCAGGAAACAAAATTCAGTTCTCCGCCTCACGCCAAAAGGAAAAAAACCAGCTGGCTGAAGGAAAAGCAAGCAGGGTGCTCCCTCTGTGCCATTCACAGTCAGACAACAACTGAGGAGTGTAATCTTTGTGTCCTTGAGAAGCTGCTTTGGAAAGTTCGTCTGTTTTTTTTTCCTCAAGCTCAGTTTAAAGGCACAGAAAAGGCACAATATTACTTTTTGGGCATAGAGCATGATAGGGGATACACATGATAGAGTCACCCCAGGACAGTAAATAACTGCTATATACTCATAAATAGTTCATGAACTCACTTTCAGAAAGTCTGTATGTGGTAGAAGACACCCAAACCAAATTGCTCAGGTATTATGCCTGTTTTAAATGTAGGCAACAATGTATATCTTAGCCCTATCTCTGTTGTGTTGCATGGAGGTATACATAGAGACTGGATTATTTCTCATTAGTAATTCAGCTATTTTACACTGGTAGAAATAAGATGAGTTGATGAAAAACAGTGATCCAGATGTCATTTAGATGCATCTATTCCAGCAAACTAATTTCCTATCTGTTTTCTCAAAGGCCTGTATGTGTGTATGTACGTGTGTGTGTGAAAGGTAAAGGTAGCTGTGCTAGAAATCCTCACACTGCTTCAGCCATTTGTCACCCACAGAATACATTCCTATGCACACTGAAGCATATTACAATCTCCAGTGGGAAAAGGGAGCCTTTCAAATGAACACTAACAGCCAAATGCTAGGATTGTCACTTGTCTTCTCTTTGTAATTGTAATGTAATTGACATCCTACATTATATTTCCATTTCAAGGAAACAAGGAGACCTATTCAGCAGCTGTGCAATTGCTTTCCAATTAGCACTCCCATTTAGTCTACATAGAGACTCCTGGTGGCCCAGGTTTTAGATTTCACTTCTGTATTAGAATAAAACAGATTCATTTCAAAGGTCAGTAATTATGCGAGTGAAAGACATTTTTATAAGGCAGAAAAATTTTTTATATTCATTCCTGAAATTACGATAGCCAGTGCAGTGCAAACTGTCCTATCAACAAAGAATCTAATAATAGAGCTACTGTCATGATTAATTTTGGCTTAGATCTAAGGCACTGCTTATAGCAGTTTAATGCATGCAGTATCACTTACATGTTTTCTTAATGTAGTTGTGGTCAACATACCTGTGAAAATAAAATGTTCAATAGCATTACTTTTTTATCCAAAGGAGTAGGCCAAACTCTTCCACTTTTATTGTGTCTACTACTTCAGATAATAAGCAGCTCTGCCTCCGGAAATTAGCAAATTAATTGTTTGCTATTCAGAGAGTTTTCCTCCTAAAAACTTGTGTCCTGAAGGACATTATCAGAGGAATAGGAAGTCAGGTTCTTGAGTGAATTACAATTGTGGAAATTTTAACTCTGTCATTAGAATACAATCTGAAGAGGATTTTCACTGATTTGGAAAACAAATAATACAGTCTTGATGACTTATAGAACTTAACTGAAATTATGACTCCTTCAGGCTGCAAAAGACTGTGAAGACTCCTGCGCAGCACATGCAACCCAGCTCTCAGGCACATAAAGTTTCCATTAATACTAGGACAGAGCCTGTGTGGTCTAAAAGAAAAAAGACTAATGAAAAATACAAAATACAGAATAATTGAGAAGCAAAATTTTGACTAAGAGGATATGATATACTTAATAAAAGCCACTGCAAGTCTGATTTTTTATGAAGTAATCCAAAATATTTATTACTACCTCAGAGCTAAGACACAAGGGGAAAAAATCCCTTCTTGAAAACTGTGAATGAAGAAAACAAAAGTGGCCCACTTATTTTTTCATTCAAGTATTGTAAAGATGTTCTCATAAAATGCTCATTCTGTATGTCCTTCACGTTAAACTCTTGCGATGGAATTTCTCTAGGCAATTTTCTATGTAATATAACAAAGAATTTATTTATGATCTTTTACAGGATAGGTTTTATATTTATTTATTGGTGCAATGAGATTTATTTTGTCTCCTTCATTTGTGAAGACACTTTAATAGAAAGGCCCCATTTTCATTTAACCTGCCCTTCTAACAGAAAATCCTCTCTGGGAACTGCTAGGTAATCTAATGTGGTTTTAAAACCTGGCATAAATTAAGGTGAAAATATGTGGATCAGAAAGAAAAAGCAAATGCTGCTTGAAATAAAATATCTCAGTAACAGAGAGGTAACAGCTCAGATTTTCTCCAAAATATTACTATTTCATCTGGCATATAAATTGTATATTCCATATGCCATTTAAGGAGTGTAGGGATTTCTCAGAGAAATATCATGTCTGGGTATCAGCATCCATGCTGCTTTCAGCTGCTCAGACAGTGAAAAAGTGTCTAGCCAGGTATTTTGAAGGCATTTTGAGCCTTAAGTCTTATTTTTCAACCTCCATACAAGTAGCCTGTAATTCAGACCTATTTTCTGTTGTGTTTGTGAGCTGTATACTCAACATGGTTGCCTTGCTGAAGGACCACAGATTCCAGTTCTTAAGTTTGCTGTCACATGGACTGCACTGTGGGGTTCATGAAATGACCTTTATGAGTATGGAAACTCACTTTAGGTTCTTATTGCTGTCTTAAGCCCACCAATAAAATAATGTAATTGTCTATTCACCAGACCTTTTCCTTTATAGGTCCATGATTCTACAGTTATGAAATCATTCATTTATTTATTTTACTTCCAAGTGAAGAAATCTGATTAATATAAATTCTGAAGAATAAGTTAGATATCTTTAAATACGACAATCCTATATACAAGCTTTTTTGTATTTGTTGATATGGAGCTTCCCAGTGTTGCGGTTTAACCCCAGCTGTTAACTACGCCCCACACATTTGTTTGCTCAATTTCCTTCCTCTCCCTGGTGAAGAACCAGAGGAATCAAAAGTGAGAAAACCCGTGGGTTGAGACAAGGACAATTTAACAGGTAAAGTAAAACAGTGGAATTCATTCACCATGCCCCATGGGCAGGCGGGTGCTCAGCCGTCCTCAGGAAAGCAGGGCTCCTCCCTAAGGGTGCTTTGGGAAAACAAATGGCATCAGTGAGAACATCCCCCTACCCTTCTCCTTCTTCCCCAGCTTTATATGTTGAGCATGACACCATATGATGCGGGATATCCCTTTGGTCAGTTGGGGTCAGCTGTCCCAAATATGCCCTCTCTCAGCTTCCTCACTGGTTGGGATGAGTGAGAAGCATGAAAGGCTCTCAGCAATAATGAAAACATCCCGAAATTATCAACACTGTTTTCAACACAAATTCAAAACATAACTCATACCAACTACTATGAAGAAAATTAACTTTACTCCAGCCAAAACCAGCACATGCAGTTTTACAACTTTTTTCTCTTATTGTAGCTAAAATAATTTAAATTACATAAACACTACATTTCCCGTAAAATTTACTGGATACATTATGGGAATATACTTATAAAACAACTATGGCTTGGTTAGCATAAAGTATTAAAAATCTCTACCCAGGCTGTTTCGTTTGTATTTATTGAGTATGTTTCTGTACAGAACTACATGCCAGAGAAATAGTGATGAAAAGACTGCTGTCAAACACAGTCATGCCAAGAAAAACTGAAAAACCACTTACTTAATTTAATCCTGTAATGACCTTGATTTTATTAATACTGGACTGGATGTAATTCCTCCTGGAGAGTCACAATACTATTTCCTTCCTTGTACTGGAAAATCATGTTCCTAGATGAGTCAACCATGGATTTGAAGCTTTGCTGAAGAGTTAACTCACATTATCCTAAACTGGGTTAAAATAAATGGTTTTCTCACACACATCCCTCAAGAAAATAAAAAGGAAAGAAAAGGAGAGAAGAAAAAGAAAATGCATGTAAACTACCCATTTACACTGCTGAATTGAACCTACTGTTTGAATTTGTAAGCAGGAAACAAATTTATAACACTTCTTTGCTTGTTTAGTCTCTGAATTCAGTTCCTGTCACAGAGAAAGACAAGGTGATCACTAAGATACTGTCACTCACAGTCAGAAAAGGCCAACTATTTTTTACTGTGATGAAATCTTACCTCTAGCAAACAAGGGTGACCAGCTAATCCACACATCTTGTTGAAAGGATTCTAGAAAGGTTTAAATTAGCATCCGAATTTCTCAATCTTGGTACCAAGGTCACAAACCCAAACTTTCTGAATTACACAGTGGCTCCTCGCATTTGTGTTTTCATTATCTATCAATAACATGTGCTCAGAGATAAGATCAAAACGAAGTAAGATCCTTTTTTCAAATTTTGATAGCTATAAACTAAACTAACAAACAAACAAGCTATAAACAAACTAACTTGAAAGTCAGGAACAAGAAAATATTGGTAGGTAAAGGGAATAAAAGTACTCATCCTTTGGTTAAAATAGCTTTGTCATAGTGAATGGCATTCTTTGCCTTGTGTAACATCATTTAAATATTGATGAGTGAGTAATCTTTTTAATTCTTAAATGTGGTGAAATGTTTCCATTAATTTGTATTTAAAATGTGTATATGTTGTGCAAGCTTCTTTTTTCATTGTCTTCTATGTGATTCGTTCTTTTTAATATTTATGCTGACTGGTAAAAATAAGCTCTATTATGATACATATTATGATTTTCATGTAGAGAAGCATGGTTTAAGAATCAAGCTATAACATTGTATTCTATATAATTCTTGCACCTGTTAATAGATTTTTCCCTTATAGCGTCACCTTTTTATTAGCTTGAAATACTGGATAAATTTTAATTAAAAATTTTATTTTGATCTCATTCAACTCTGAGTAACAAATTTTCCTAGTGATGAACTTAATGAGCATAATCTTGGAAATGTGCCTATGCAATATATTTTTCTTTCTTATAATCAGTTTTGCATCCTCTGCTTGAAAAGGATCTGGAATGACATGATATTTTACTCCAATGACATCCAAAGCTAAGTAAAATCAGGGACATCTTAGGCTTTTTGGAAAATGTCTTTTGGAATCAAAAGAATTAATGCTAGAATGTATCAAATTAGAATATGATCCATCTGAAATAATGAGTGGTAGGTGTTCAGAAAAAGGAGCCAATTTGCTCATCTAAAAGTAAAATTACTGTCACCATGTGGTTTTTCTGACTGAATCATTCAACTTCTTTTGTCATACATACTTTGGCTGATATAATAATATTCTCACAATAACATTCTCACAATGTTCTACACTAGTGAGCCTCCCACTGTTTCACATAGTCGTATTTCTAAGATGAGCAAACTGCTCACTGAGAAAAGATGCCTCTCCTTTTATCAGACCATTAGGAATAAAATCTTGATCACCTGGATCCTACTTGTTGCATTCTATCTATCATTGCAACCAAAGAAATTATATTGCATAATTAAAATAAATAAAACACAGACTTTTATTAAGAAATCTTCGACATGAATTGATCTATTTAAAAATAATAAAAATATTATATTAAAAACTAAAAACATTCCTATTTCTTTGCTGGTTTTTAATCCACCTGAATTGTCAGCTGGTTGGGTTGATGAAAGAAACTCTGATATAAGGTTGGAATGGATGAGAGGGTAAGAATTTGGCTTATAACAATTTGCTTTATCTTAGATGGTCAAACATGGCGGCAAAATTCTGATTTCACAGTAAGCCACTAGAAGACCCTGACACTCCCATGAGTCATTGCAGGGGTGGATGACAAACCATAGGAAAGGAGGCATAACCCAAACTTTCTAAGAGTTGTGCTGGTTCCATTGGGAAGCTGTGCCATCTTGTGTTCAATTAGAAGATAAATCTGGTTTCCCCAGAGGACAGGAAGTGTAGGGCTTTGTGAGTTCTTACCTTTTCTAAAATAAGTGCAGGCATAAACTCATTTGCCTGTGACTACAGTGTAAGGGTAAACTCTTAGACCAGCTTTTCTTTACGAGCATGGGTGGTATATTTAATGTCACACATGAGTTTCTGCTAGTTTATCAAACTCCAGATTGCCTAAACTGGACAAGATTAATGCCTTTGTGATAGGTAACATTGCTAGCCACTCAAGCTTGTCTTCACATTTACAGGAGTATTGCACCACTTAGTTAACTTCCATAGATTCTCTCGAACAAATCAGCAGAAAAAGTGCTTCTTTACTTGCTGAAATGTTAGTCGTAAATTGAATCAGATTATCACTTGTTTGTGCTAAAAAAATTGAATCATGTCAGTCATTAATGGATTAGCTGAAAATGCTGTTAAGGTACAAAGAGATATTGTTAGTGACCTCTTCTGGAGCCTGCAGAAACACAGATTTAAAGTCCTGCTTCTGAAGAATCCCATGGAAGTCCTTCTAGAGAGGGAAATTATGCCAAAGTATAGGACGTGATGTAGCAAAAAACAAGGGATAATATTGATTTGTTAGAGATACAAGGCAGACGGGTTGCTTTTCCAGTGGTGTATGAGATGCGCCTATGAATCATGAGTTTCCTGGCTTTGACAGTTTGCTTCCATTTAGCTTATTTGTTTTAGGAAATTTTGCTTTATATATGAGAAGTTTGAGAGCTGGAAAGTTGCCTGAAGGCTTGAAGAGGGCACAGTAGGACCATTTGATCTGGGAGATATTTATTTTTATTGCAAATCGTAATTGCTGTATCATTGTTCTATGTAGCCCTGTGTTTATTGGTATGTCACAACTTCGCTTTTTAATGTGCTTGGAATAATTGTTGTTTTTGTGGCAGTTCCTGAAAGTTTTATAAATTTCTAGGTTGTCCTAATTCTTTGTTGATTACAGAGTTCAGGAAACAGATGTTACTCAAGTAAGCACAACCAAAGCAACAGCTTGACTGAGAGATCACAGCTACTGATTTTGTGGAGGGAACCAACTAAATATCCATTATCTGGATTATGTTTCAACTGTACTCTCAGCAAATCAAACTTACTTGAAAGTCACTGATAGTCTTCAATGATTGCCGTGTGTGCTTCTGTTGAACTATGTTGAATGAAAACCTGAAATTCACGTTTACGTTTTTACGTTTACACGTTTACACGTTTACGTGTTTACGTTTTATATTTACTAGATAAACAAACACTATACAGGTTTTTCTGCTGATGTAAACTAAAGCAAAAATACTACAGGAAAATAATCATGAATGGAAAAAAAATTAGGTGCACGGAAATTTAACTGTAAAGGAATTTAATTTTGGCAGCAAATGAAGGTGAAACTACTGGGTGTTTGAACATGTGTCTATGTCTCCAAGGTCTAAGTGGAATAACAGACTTTTGCAGCTTTTTTACAAACTGGTACATTACTTGATACAACCTGGCCTTTCAGTATCAAGGCAGTGCATAATAATTCTTTTCTGAGCTGCTTTTGAAGCCTGAATTGAAGAAGTGTGACTCATCAGTTTAACAAGCAAGAGATGGCTAATGTGATATTTGTCGTATCACTCTCTCGCGCATTTTTGGCTGTAAAACTAGAGTATTTTAACCTCTCTAACCCTGTGCCATTTTGGCTTAAAGTGTAGATTAGGTTGTAGTCTCCAGTGTTTTCTGCCCTGATTATCTGCTCACACTGCTGCTTCCTAGAATGTCTGCATTGCAGGTATCACAGTTCACATTTATATTTAAGTTTTCCTGGATGTAATGGTTCTGTATCACCTCCATCACTGTTCTCTTTGAGAGGATAAGTCTGGATTCACTGGGAGTTACTGGAGCTTTGCAGCCCTTTTTTGATAAATGGCATTCTACTTTATGCTTTCAAGATGTTATATAATTTTGACATCAGTCAATATGTTTGCAGTGTTTAAGTCTTATCTTTATGATAGATGTTACACAAAAATCTCGGCTTCAGGTCCAGCAAAGTGTCACCATGAAACCAAACTTCCCTTTCCTTTGAAAATATTTCATATCTGGATTACTATCCTACCCGAACTAAATGATTCATCTTATTTCTGAAATCCACTTGTGTTTCCATGCCAGGAGGTGAGATCTAGTAATAACTTCAAATTAAAGGAAACCAGTAATTATTTCCTGGCACTCATACTCATTCTATACATATATGCAAGTCAATATTTTGTACAAGTGAAACAAAGAATAAAATAGATAAAATTGTGTTATCTGCATAATGACTGGAAGAGTTTATCATTTGTGTATCACTGAAAAACTGAAAAATAAAGGATGGTCCAATACTGAACCACTGAAAAGGGAAAAATGTTGTTAGATTATGAATCTGACATCTGACACTAAAACATTATACCAGAACACAAAGTACTCTCCCACTTTCTTTACAGTGGTTGAAGACGGCAGCAATATTTGCTGATTTTCAAGCAGGTGTGAGAGCAAATGTGCTGCACTAGAGAAGCAAAAGGATGGTATAGGTTATTCATTGCAATAAATGTGCAGGGAAATATAATGACTGACATATGATCCAAATTCAAAGCCCAGTTTTCAGATGCTTTCTCTATCCAGAAGCTCCCATTGTGATATTTCTCGTCAGACGAATTAAACAGTTCAGTAGAGAAGGTTATAAACACTTTTGAAAACTTGGTTACTGTTTTCAAAATAGTATGGAGGTGAGCTTCTGAAAATATGGATCACATAATAAGATTCTTCTGCTCCTTGAATCTGGGTGTAATCCAAAACCAATGAAAGTCACTGAACACAGTAATCTCTGAGGCAAAAATGTTCACTTTTAATTTCTAGCTGGGTTGACAGTATTCTGAAACACACGACCACATGTACTTGTTAAAAAAGCAGAAATAAAGACAGAAAAAGGGTCAGTACACTGGTCCATTGGAAAGGTTAATAGAGGGATGTGGCTCCCAGAGAAGCAGCCAAGAGCAATTTTGCTGTTTTGTTGGAAATAAGCTTTTTTAGTTTTACAGCATGGGTTCAGCAAGACAACTGTGTTTCATGAAAACATTTAGGACAATAAACATATGATTATGAGAAACAGGCTCTACTCATGCTTTTGTGATTATTTCTTCTATTGTATTTCATTCATCATATACCGCTCTCATGCAAAGCCAACGACAAGCAGTCGCTTGTTTTTCTTGACTAATGCTAAATCCATAATAATGCAGAGGAGAAATTACAGGTACTGGATACATTTTAATGACATGAGAAACTGAGTTGACCTAGTGCCAATACAGTATCCTGCTCTAAGAAAAAATTCAGACCATTTCCAGCCACAGACACCATCCCAAACATCTGGCACTCTGGGATGTTTCGTGGTTTATAGGCTTTTAATGCTGGAAAAGACATCATCCTGACATTCTGCACAGACTCTAAAATTGCTGGAGCTAAGGGAATGGCTTCTACAGAGAGTACCTCAAAGAAATAGGGTTGGAATGACAAAATTTCTCAGGCATTTTTAAGTTTTTAGATTTTCTGTTTTATGGTACTAGGAAGTAGATATTTGGCTAAAATTTTCCATTTGCATTAATGCCGTCATAACATGTAACTCATTAACTTTTAGGGAAAATCTCTATGGCTGTTCTCAATAAATTTCATTCAACTTAACAACATTAATGGTAAGGCTGGTCTTGTTGCTCTCTCTTGAAAGGGATGACATGCAGTCATAGGACTGCAGCTCTAGTACCATGGTTCTTAAAAGATTTAATTGGTAGTTATATGTTTGTTGGATTGTGGTGGGTCACCATGGCTTGTGGAAATGTTAACTGTGTGATTTAAAGGAAGGATAAAACAAGTAACTTTGATGTATAAAAAGCAAAAAAGCAAAATTCTTATCCCAGGAGAAAAGTTTCTTGGTGGCTAGTGTGTGAGAATCCTTGTTTTGCAAATAATGTGTTTTGATAATACTGTTTTCCAAAGATGAAATGAAGTATCCATACACAAGGAAAACAAATTCTTGACATTAATCATCAATTACTAACTGTTTTAAAATCACAATTTTTAAAATTTACTTATGGTTTGTTTTGATGCCCAGTCTCCTTTGAGAGGTTAAAATCTATACTCTTTGGCTGAAATTCCTTTTCCATAACCATGCCAAAATTCTACTGATATCACACAAATATCTATTCAGTTGACTTGCAAAAGTGCCTGCAGTGCTCAATAATTTTTCTCTTATAGATAAATCCTCTCCTCTTTAAAGCAAGGTAAAGCACTTTACAGCAACTTTTTTTTTTTTAACATGGGCAAGAATATGAGCTTCCTGCCTCCAAGATCAAAAGCCTCTCAGGCTCTGGGAATATTTACAACTAAAAGGATCTTTGCTGGTAGAAACAGAGGAAACCCCTCTGTAAAGTAAGGAGTCATTGTCCAAGAAACACCACATTCTCATGTCTGAACTGAATCTACTTAAGAAGAATTTGAAAGAGATTCTCTCATATCACAGCTGAAAGAGGTAAATCAAAGTGGAACAGGTGGAAAGGTAACTCTTGATTTACACCTTTCTTCTCTTTTTATTTAAACTTCCATATGTAGATGATTTGAGTCTTGTCATGAGACAAAAAAAGATTCTCCTAAGCTGAAACAACTTCTGTCTATAAATCAAACATGCAAACATTTCTTTATAATAAGGTTTTCAGCTTGTTCATCAAGCAAAAAGTTTCAGACTAAGTACATACCTCACTAAAGATACATTTCAGTTTTAAATAATTGTATTTTTGGCTATTTCCCAGGGAAGTAGCCAAATTGACCTAATTTTAACATGTAAATGTATTTTGGAGACTTTTTATTGTATTTTTTGCTAATGTGAAACCAAATTATATAAAACATACAAATTACTTCAGTGTACTGTTGACTGAAATATACGAGAAGCCATTCTACGCAGGCTAAATTTAATCAGAAGTGTGTTACCAATCTACTCCTGTATCTATTACTCTAAGTGTTTCTAGAGCAGGGAGTGCGATTTCTCATAGACATCGGAGATTGCTGTTTAATTATTCATCCTGAAATTTAATTTCAAAGCTTGTAACCATTTAACTGTTTAAGATGGACTTTGTCACTGAAACAAGCCAAGAGGAATTAGAGCATTATTTAACACTGACTCATTTCAGTTTCAGTGTACCTGATAACTGGCTCATTTCATGCACAATCTGTCCAGGCCCCTGGAACAAGCCACCTATGATATTGATTATTTTGGTTCACATAGAGTAGGTGAATTTCTTCATTTATGACTGGAATTTTTTTTTTTCCTCAGGTGCGCTGTCTCTATTTTGCCAGTTTTATTATTTAATATATCAGAGTGTCTCCTGCAAGTGAGAAGAGGATAGATCTTTCTTCTCCGTCACTAGTTCCAGCCTACCAGAGGTAGGTATTTGCAATACCCCTGGTCAGTGTGGTCTTGCTACTGCAAACCAAAAAGTTTGTGACTTGAAACACAGGTTTCAACGTAAATGAAATATTTCACAGTAAATGAAGTAAACTTTTTTATTTATGCTCCCAGATACACTTCAAAAATCAGTATTTAGTGCATTGCAGAAACCTGTCCCTGTATGGTCAGGCTTTTTCTCCAGCATAGTCAGAGACGTAGGACCTAAAGCAGTGTGAGCTGTCCCTGCACTTAAAATATGCCAGTACTTGGTGTCAGCATAAACTAGCGGAAAATAGCTGTTCCTTAAAGCATCTGTCTTGTCTCCTAAGATGACTTACTGTAGGCTGTAGCTCTTTTTACAGAGATTTACCAGGAAGCACGAGAGGTCATGATGGGACAGATACTGTGATGCCACTATAGAAGTGCATCCAAATTTTGCTTCCAACAAGACTTGCATTAGCAGATGTCTTCTCCATCTTGCCTCTGAGGCTGACTGCAGCAACTGAAGGCTGATATCACTGTAGCTGGTCTGGTCATTGCCATTACTGTTGTTGTTGACTCAGTTGGTGCAGTGCATCCCACGGCAAGGAAGCATAAGCCCAAAGCAGGCGTTACTTTCTCCATGGTGTGCAGAGCATCAGTCCTTCAGAAGGCACTGACCCACTGGCAAGTACCCCACAATGAGGCTTTCCACACATGCCCAGCCTGCAAGCAACTAAGGAAGGTGAACTGCCTTGGACCCATGGCACGGCATTGGGCACCCTCAGATATCCCACCCTTCTCTGCAGCTCCCCAACAAGTGCTTGTAAGGCAGTCATTCCCCCATACGTCTGTCATGTCCACATGGCCGCATGGTCCTGCAAACCCCTCAAAGCTTTGGCACTAGAGGTTCTTGCACAGGGTTGTGAGAGGCAAGATCTGAGAACCAGGGAGCTCCCCAAAAGACGCAAGTCAAAGACATGAATTGTATATTCTTCCTCTAGCTTTGCTTCAGTGCCTCTCTGTGAGCCTTTCTTAGACATAGACCTGTAATAATGCAATGAATAGTCACCAGTGGTTCACAGACTCTTCCTCAGAACACCTCAGAATTTCCCAGGATGCTGGAGAAGCACAATATTGGTACGGCCTCTGTATGCACCATAGTTAAGCCAATTTCACAAATTAAAGCTGACCCAGACTTACCCAAACCTTTGTTCAAAGTTACCAGAAATTATCACTGTAGAAAGTGGGAAATGCACCATAAATTACAAAGCATCTCATTAAAGGAGTCTGTGTGGAGCTCTCCTCCAAAATTAAAATATCAGGAAGTTTATATACGCCTTGACTTTTGAATAATCACATTTGTCTTAAATCTAGGCTGATCTTATATGAGGAAATTAATTAGAAGTTTATATTTAGATCTTACCTCTTCATTTGTATAATTACTACCAGATATGAATTTCCAATGTTATAATTCAATTAAAATTGAATACAAAAGCAAGTCTTGTTGAGCCTGCTTAGTCTTGAGAAGAGAAGAGTGAGAGGAGATATCATTAATGCACACAAATATCTCAAAGGTGGGTGCCAGGAGGATGGTGCCAGACTCTTTATCTTGGTGCCCAGTGACAGGACACAGAGCAATGGCTGTAAACTAAAACACAAGAAGTTTCACCTCCACATGAAGAAGAAATTTACAGTGTGGGTGGCAGAGCACTGGAACAGGCTGCCCAGGGTGGTGGTGGAGTCTCCCTCTCTGAAGATATTTCAAATCCACCTGGACATATTCCCGTGTCACCTGCTCTAGGTGACCCACCTTGGCAGGGGGGTTGAACTGGATGACTAGTTGGTCCCTTCCAACCCTGACTATTCTATGACTCTGTGATATACTACAATCCCTTTTCTGGACTCACTTGTTCAGAAATGTGAAAACATTTAATTATGAGATGAAGAGGCCCTTAACTTTCAGGGTTTTTTTCTCTTGTGGCTAATTTCTTCATCTTCCTTTCCTAAATAAAAATTGCAATAAGATATCTTTAATTAAGTACTTGAAGATCTAAACCAGAGAGTTAAATGTACTCCTTAATGCAGATATTATGACAAAATTATTGAACTCTTCAAATTTTTTTTTACATAGCTGGAAGGCCAGAGCTTGAATTAGGTATGTACAACTGTGCAGTATTTCCTACACTGACTGTGGAAAGTAAAACAAAATGAGAAATCACAAAATATTATACCTTTTTGAGGACAATTTCTATGCGTCTGTTTTGTGAAAGAAAGGATGGATCTTTTCATTTAGATAGAGAACATATTTGTTGAAGTAATCACATGCTGTAACATAAATACTGCTCTCAGTTTTAGGAGAAATAAACAGGAATAACTATTTTCGTACTATATGCTGAAGCTAAATTTTGCATAAACACTAAGTCATTTTGCTTTGACACAAATATTTAAGAAAAAAATTAAATGCACTTAAACTACTTGCCATTTTTGCTTACCTTATTTTAGTGGTTGATATTTGTTACTTTATTTCAAAGTTTCCCTAGCAAGCCATTAGAGTTTAACAGAAAACTCATCAGGAATAAACACCAAGAAGAAAGAGAAAAGCAACACTATATTATTACTTGTCCAATTGATTTGTAAACACAATTCTGTATCTCCTCTTGCTATTCTTATACACCAGATCATGAATATTTTGTATTTCCAGTGTCGATGTAAAGTTCACTGAGTCATACATCAATTAGACCAAATGGATTCCTGCTGGGAGAAACCAGTGTATCCCAATTTAGAAGCTTATTTGAGAGAATTTGAGATAACAACCTGTCATCTTTTACTTTGAAATACAATAGTTAGTAGAGAAAGCAAAACAAATTAAAGATATGCTGCAACATTCTGACTGGTTTGGGAGATTGTTCAATTGCATTTGTGTCATTACTTCCTTCTGGATGCACACACACAATTCTTACAGAATTATTCTATTTGATTCAGTCCCAATTTATATCACATTGGTTAATCAATTATTTTCAGACTTATTTCATGCTAGAAACAGGTGGAGAGTCCTTACTGGAGGCAGAAATCCTTGCTCTGTTTTGGAAAC
Organism: Rhagologus leucostigma; assembly: GCA_013397725.1. NCBI lineage: Eukaryota > Metazoa > Chordata > Aves > Passeriformes > Rhagologus > Rhagologus leucostigma. Next base: position 1,732,890 of record VZTD01001651.1, read on the forward strand.
AGTTTGCTTTTATATTTTTGCAGTATCTATAATAGCGGAAAGAATATCACACATAGCTTAGTTAATAAAATAACATGAAAATCAGAAGTTCTTGCACTGTTTTGGAAGCAGTCTGCTTTTATATTTTTGGTGGTTACTAGAATCATGGAATCACAGAATCACAGAATGTCTTTGGTTGGAAGGGACCATAAAGGTCATCTAGTTCCAACCCCCTTGCCATGGGCAGAGACGCTACCCACTAGACCAGGTTGCTTAGAGCTCCATCCAGCCTGGCCTTGGACACTTTCAGGGATAGGGCATCTACAACTTCTCTGATCCACCAACCTGTTCCAGTTCCTCACCACCCTCACAATAAAAAATTTCTTCCTAATATCTAATCTAAACCTACTCTCTTTCAGTTTGAAGCCATCCCCACTTGTCCTGTCACTACAGACCCTTGTAAAAAGTCTGTCTCTATCTTCCTTGCAAGTTCCCGTCAGATACTGGAAGGCCTCAGTTAGGTCACCCCAAAGCCTTCTTTTTGAGGCTGAAAAATTCCAATTCTCTCACCCTTTCCTCACAGGAGAGGTGCTTCATCCCTCTAATCAACTTGGTGTCCCTCCTCCGGACTTGTTCCAACAGGTCCATGTGCTTCCTGTGCTGGGGACCTCAGACCTGGATGAAGCATTGCAGGTGGGGTCTCCAGGAGGGAGAATGGAGTAGAGGAGCAGAATCTTCTCCCTCAACCTGTTGCCAAAGTTGCTTTTGATGCAGCCCAGGACACATTTGGCTTTCTGGGTTGCAAGTTCACATTGCTGGGTCAGGTCCAGCCTCTCATCCACCAGCACCCTCAAGTCCTTCTCAGCAGGGCTGCTCTCAATCTGTTCATCCCTTATCCTGGATTGACACCATTGCCCCAGCTCAGATGCAACACCAGCACTTATTATTAAACCGCATGAGACTCCCACGGGCCACTTCTCGATCTTGTCCAGGTCTCTCTGGATGGATCCCATCCTTCAGGTGTGTCACCCAGAGGTGTGTCAGCTTGGTGTCTTCTGCAAATTTGCTGAGGATGCACTCAATCCCTTTGTCCGTGTCCTTAATAAAGATATTAAATAGCACTGGTCACAATTCTGACCCCTAAGGGACACCATTTGTCACTGATATCCACTGGGACTCTGAGCCATTGACCACTACCCTCTGGATAGAACTGTCCAACCATTTTCTTATCCATCTAGCAGTCCACCCATTAAATCCTTCTTTCTCCTATTTAAAGAGCAGGGTGTTGGGGGAGATTTTGACAAAGGCTTTACAGAAGTCCAAATAAATGACGTCTGTAGCCCTTCTCTTGTCCACTGATGCAGTCACTCCATCATAGAAGGTCACTGGGTAGGTCAGGCAAGACTTGCCCTTGGGAAGCCGTGCTGGCTGTCTCAAAGCACCTCCCTGTTCTCGGTGTGGCTTAGCAGAGCCGCTAGGAGGATCTCTTCCATGATCTTCTCACGCACAGAGGTGAGGATGACATGTCAATAGTTCCCAGGGTCCTTCTTTCTACCCTTTTAAAGATGGTTCAATGTTTCCCTTTTTCCAGTCACCTGGGATAATCGGCGATTAAGATTTCACCTAAACAGTGGAACTTAGTTCCCCAGCAGTGGATACCATACTAGGAGCATGAAATTGAATTAATATATTGTCATATCAGCTTTTAAACATCTCTGGTTTGCCTTGAATTGGTTTCTTAGGATGTTATACACCTAATTAAAATTTGCCATTAAATTTTGTGTTAATTCACCTACTTGGCAGTTGCTTGGACAGCAAAGTAGGTAGTACTGGAAAAGGAAAATAAAGTGTAAAACCCCCACATTCACTTAATCCTAAAAACAGTGGTAACTAAACAGTGCTATTTATCTTTTATGATATTGAAACAAAGGAATATACAAAGGCAACATATTTATTAAAGTGTATGTAAATACTGCACATATCGACATATTTATATGTGCACAATTAACCTGTGAAACTCACTGTCAAAGAACAAAGGGAAAAAGATTTGATAAAATTTTTAAAGGAATAAATCGATATCTTATCTAAATAATTATAAGACATCTGTTCTCAGCTGCATTCAGATATCACAGTGACTGCAAAATTATGCCCACTGTCCAAACTCACCTATACAGAGAATATCCTTAAACCCATGAAAAAGTTGCTTTTCTAGTACAAAGAAGATAATTGTCCCTGCACACATCATTCTAACGGTTTATCTCTGAAATAGCTGACAATGACTGCTGCCAAATTAAATAAATGTTTAGATCACTTGATACAGCAAATTCTTCACTGCCAAAATAGCTATCTGTCAGAATAGTTATACTTCTTCATTTGATCTTTCATATTACAAATAATGAGAGTAAATTAGAGAGATAAATATAAACTTTTTAATGATGCAGCCTAGCATACAAGCCATATAGTTCGGAGTACACTCAGCCATCTAAGCAGATGTTGTCTCTACAGTTCTTTGAGCACAGGCACACAGTGGAACTTGAATTCCTGCTTGGTTAGTGTTGTACTGCCTGGGCACAGATCTGTGCTCAGGCTCAAGAGCCTGGAGAAGCAGGAGCCCCCATTGCTGCCCAGCCTGAGCTTAGCCTCAGATGCCCTTCACGCTGCATGATAATACCATACAAGTAACTTCAGGCAAAAAAGCAAGCCAGGAGCTTCTTCTCACAAAACTTATTAACTTGTGCAGGAAGGAATGACTGCTGCAATAGAAATGTAGGAAAAGAAATGTATGGGGTATGCACAGACCACACTGATCAGTGAACAACCGTTGGGACAACCTGTGAAGAATATACAGAAATAAACAGAACCAGTGCAGCCTGCAAGTGCTTTTAACAAAATCTTCATGACCCTAAATGACAGTAGTAAAGAAATTCTAGAAAAATGATATGGAATGAATGGTCATAAGAGAAAAAAAAAATAAAAGAAATATTTAACTTTCAATTTACGTTTGTTGCGTTTTCTTCCCAAATTCCACTGCAGAATATTTTCATGCTGTATGTTATGTTTTCACTACCTAGAATTATAGAGTGTGTTGGAAGGAACATTTAAAGGTAATTTAATCCAACCCCCCCCCTGCAATGAGCCGGGACATCTTCAACTAGATTCAGGTTTCTCGGAGACCCAACTCACCTGACCTGGAATAGTCTCATATTCTACCACATCTCTGGGCAACCTGTGCCAGTGTTTCACCACCTTCATTGTAGAAAAACCCCCACACTTCTTCCTTACAGCTAATCTAAATCAACCCTTCTTCAGTTTAAACCATTATGCATTGTCCTATCACAGCAGGTTTTGCTAGGAAGTCTATCCCCATCTTTCTTGGGCTCCCTTTAAGAACTGAAAGGCCGCAATAAGGTTCCTCCAGACTCTTCCCTTGTCCAAGATGAACAACTCCAATTCTCTCAGTCTTTCCTCAGAGAAGAGGTGTTCCAGCCAGCTGATAGTCTTCATGGCTTTCCTTTGGACCCATTCAAACAGGTCTGTCCTGTGTTGAGGCTCCTAGACCTGGTTGCAGTACTCCAGGTGAACTCTCACCAGAGCAGAGCAGAGGGCCAGAATCCCCTTCCTGGCCCTGCTGCCCACGCTGCTTTTGATGCAACCCAGGATACATTTGGCTTTCTGGGCTGCAAGTGCACATTGCTGGGCCACATTCAGCCTCTCATCCACCAGCACTCCCAAATCCTTCTCAGCAGGGCTGCTCTCAATCTGTTCACCCATCAGTCTGTAAAAATACCGGAGGTTGCCCCAGCCCAGGAGCAGCACCCTGTGCTATGCTTTGTTGGATCTGATGAATTTACACGGGCCCAGTTTCTGAGCTTTTCCAGGTCCCTCTGGATGGCATCCCAAGCTTCAGATATATTCCTCTCCCGGTATCAGTTGATATATCAGCTTATGGTCTCCAACGGATTGTTATCTTTCACTACCTTTGAAGGACATCCCAAAAAAGTCAACATACAGTAAATCATCCTGTATCAAACTCCAATTCCAGCTATTACTTGACACGAGTCACATATTAGCACACATTAACCAGGTTTTGTTGGCAGAATAAATTCTAAGAAAGGAGAACTGAAGATAAAAAAGAATAAGAAAAGAAGTAGTTTTTAGCTTTCTTTTTTTTTCAGTTATACCTCTCTTTGAATTAAGGCTCTTCTAAACTGTCAAGTACTGAAAGCCTTCAGACTTTCATTCTCTGTTATATCCTGAGGTATTTCTGCCCTCACAGCTACAGCTGCTGAACTGAAGATGGCTGCATGTCCCACCATGCAAGAGCAATGCTAAGTCTGCTGAAAAATTCAACCCACTTGATAGTTTGGTTTAATCTTCATATCTGAAGTGTTGAATCTTTAAGATTCAGATTTCATTTTGTAAAGACTAATTTTCTACTCTTCCTTGTGAAGAGCTGAACATTTCAAGCCGGATTTCAGGAAACTGAGTCAACATTTCCTTCTTGTGCTTGGAAGAAAAGAAAGTCAAATTGCACAGTTATTCTATTTTCTTTTTGTTTTCAGAAATGGGCAATGCTGCTGTTAAAGGCAGTAACAATTGCTAGAGGCAATTCTAATAACTTCACCCAGGAAGCTTTTTACCAAGTACGGTTTCCAGTATGACCTACAAAACATAGCTTGGTATTGGAAAGGATGGCAAGGACAGATTTTTCGAGGGCATTTATAGCACAGTCTATGTTAAACTTGCTGCTTCCCATTTGCTTTCATGTTTATAATCAAATTTGAAGTGTTTTCATTGCTTCCAGTAGTTTAGCTTTTAATATAATTAGATGCAGTCGTTAAGCTGTTTGATATTATATAACGCAGCAGTTTTTCTTTAAGCAATATCTTTATGCAGGCAAAACAAATTCAGATTTTATCCAAACAAGCAGAATTCCCACAAGACAATCCAAGTTATACTCAAATTAGAGATATGCTAGAGGCAAATTGATACTGTCCTTCATTAAAGTATTTTTTGTGATTCTGGATGCTTGGCAAAGCATTACTTGTAATGTAAAGTACATATCCTGAGGTGCTAGATACATATGTCTGGATTGTCTCCACGTGAATTAGAGTCCACAGAGCAGAAAAAAAATTCTCCTGGTATATGTTTTCCAACCCAGTGGTGTGAAGATTTCTATTTGCTTTTTTGGACAGCATTGTTATGATGGCAGTAAGAAGAAATAATGGCACAAAAAGAGTTCCATAGGAATATTATAATAAGGAGTAATATTACTGAAAACTAAACACATGGAACAGTGCATTTATCAGTATATTTTAAGCAGTTGCTCTCACAATTTAGCTGAATTAAACTTAGCATTTTTTATCTAAAGAAATTTTTCAAGGTGTGTAAGAGTCAATGTCTGGATTAAACAATTCTGGCTTTCAGCTCTGGTTTTAAGGTTTGCTTTCCTTCAGATATTCTCTGCAGAAATATCTAAAGAACAAAGTGAAAAGGCCTCTCGGACTTCAGTTTACTGCTGCTCCATGATGAGATACATACATCTCTCTTAAAGTTCTTTTGCTGTTGGTGTCACTTTTACATCTGCCATTAGTCTTTTTGTGGAGTGGTTCTACTGTTTTACTGGCCAGCTGCAGCCAGAGGTTTCATTGAGCAGGGGTTTCCATTGCTTGGAGATCATTGCCACTGCTCTGGTTCTGATTGCTGTGATTAATGCTCTTTGTCAGGTGTCTGTCGGAAGGTGGATTTCATAGGCTCTGACAGAGCTCTTTGAACCATCCATCTCAGCTGATGGATGCCTAATTGCAGAAGTGGTTTTATGATTTGTTAGATTGCTTTATTCTAAGATTTTTAATTTCAAGGCAGCAATACTTAAAAATAGGATTTATAAGACAGAACTACTTAGTCTCCAACTACAAGGTCGGCCGTTGCCCATTAACAAGTACCAAAACAGCTCATTTTTAAAACTTAGTGATCTGGGGCTTATGAAGGCTGAGTGCTTGAGAGGTATTTCAGCTGTTCCTCCCTCAGCAAGACGACAAGAGTAGAGGTTTTCGTTTCACTGCTCCATCAGTAGCTCTCAAAATTGTGAGAAATGATTACTGTGACTCCAGCTGCATTCACTCCTCTGCTTTACTGGAGCTCTGCTCTTACTGAAATGTGAACTGCTAAAGAAAGACCATGAAACTTACTTAAGAAAATGAAGCTTCTGCAACAAATTTATGTCTGTTTTCTTGAGAGAGTGTCCATTCTCTAATAGCTTAAATAATATAGTACAGAAGCAGAGTATGTATGCAAATCCATTTCCTGCATTTCCTGGAAGTATTCAGGTCAGCGTAACAATAGTGAGAATCCACACTTTTCCTGTCATCTGAGTTAAATGTCATAACATACTGACACATCATCATGGTAGGAAGACTCGTTCATGTATTCCTAGCATGGGTTTTTTTTGCTGCCACGTCCAAGAGTTTCAATATAATCCACAGGAAGTCTTACACATGATAAATTTGTAAGGAACTGTAGCTGCTTATACCTAGAGTTATACAAGATATGGAAAACTATTGGTGTCGCGCTGACCGCCGGCCGGCCGGTGGCCTGGCAGGCAACAAGTTCAGGTGCCTCAGCCGAGGTGGCTGGCAGAACTTCCTCCAGAAGGCAGCAACTCTCAAGAGAGCTTTCTGCCCTCGGCTGACTAGAGAGCGGGCTGCAGTCCAGGAGTTGCCTAGCAACAAGGCGAGGGTAAAGAAGCAGAGAGGGGCTCTTTGAGGTAGAAATCCAAGTCTTTATTCCCTGCCCCAAAGGAACATGAGAACGAAGTCCAAGGAAGGGAACCAACAAACAGCCAAATGGCGCTTACAAGGGGTTTTATACACCAACAAAAAAAGGGGCGGTACAAGGGAATGAACCAATGGGGGAATGACAAAGGGTGACAGATGACCAATGGTAAGTAACAAAGGGAGGAACTTATTCAGACTAACCAATAGAGAACACAACTGAACAGAGTCTTCTAGAACATGTTGCATAAACATAAGGAATGGGGGAGGAGATGTTCCTGACTGATGGCCCTAGGGTGTGGCTTGCTCGTTCTCATCACCCTCAGCATCACTGCCGTGAGCCGGGAAGTCCACCCAATTGATATCCTCATTTATCCTAAACTGGAAGGTGGACTGGGCCACCGCAACATATTGGCATGATTTTTTTTCCACAACCTGAAAGTCATGACCCATGAAAGTCAGAAAAATGCCTGTGGGTTTGCTTACGAAATATGGAAGAAGATATATTTAATTATTAAAATCAAAACCTTCCTTCACTTTAAAATATTCCTTACTTTCTTCATAAACAGTCATTCTTTTGAGAGAAAACAATTTCTGAAACCAGTTATTTTCGCTGGTAGCATTAGTTAGGTTTTTACTAGTACTTTTCGTTAGGATTTTATTTAAGATCCCAGGTTCACACAGAGAAAAGTTCTTGCTACTTTTATTGTGAATGCTGCAAAAGCAGAGTACTTGTTAGAGAGTTTTCACATTTCCTTTGAAGTTTTTTTTTCATCAATATTGATTTTTTATATTTCTTTCAGTCCAGTCTTCTGCAACTAGTATAAATTATTCCGTAGCCCTTAAATACATTATCTATGCTTTGAACCAAAGTTAGTGTTTTCTCTTACTTTTTTTTTTTTAAATCTTGTGAAAAAAGTTCTAAAATAACTTTAATGATTCCATTTGGTAGTTCCCCTCTGAACTTCTACTTCATACAGTTTAGCTAATTAGGGAATCGGACATAGTGAGAAAGCACAAACTAAGGAAATAAATATGCATGGCTATCCTTAAGAAGAACATCTTATTGACGTAGAAAAAGAGACAGAAACTTCTTTTCTACCACCTGAAGATCCATTTGAACACTCCTGCTGTTTTATTCATTCCTCCTCAGGGTGCAACTTTGGCCTTGAACCCATGAGAGAGGAACCTGTTTTAAGCACATCAGTGCTGCACCTCAGAGCGTACCTTGTGGTTCCTTTAGTACAGATGTAGAACAAGTTTGTGCACCAAAGGAACCCTTGAAGTACACCAAGTAACTAATACAGACCTACTTCATGTGACCCACAGCAGCCATGACCTGGTTAAATAGGAAGGGAAAGGTTCCTCTGGGTACTTATATACCTCTTTTTGCTTGCTTTTGTCATTGCAAACACAACCTTGACCCAAATACAGCAAATGTCTCCCTCTAGTAATCTGGGTAATTTCACAGATTGCATTTGTCTGTGGCAATTCTGACTCATCAGTTCACCAAATAGAAGTTTGTGTTTTGTATCAAGAGGTTCCAGTGTTGAAATTCATAAATAAATTGCTTAGAATATTATTATCCAGAAAGAAGCATTATGAAGTTGGAATTAAGAACTTTGCAATTCACTGAGGGTAGGAACCATAGATTTAATGTCAATCTACATTTACTATTTCACTTAGGTCTGCCCATGATTTCAGTTCTACTGATTTAAGAGTGCATACTTTTAAAAAGGGAAAATGCCATTAACTTAAAGGACCTTTGATTCATTCCCTATGTGAGAAATATTCTGAAAATGTAAGTGCTATTATCTCAGCTGAGATGTGCTACATTCCACAAGCTAATGTGGTATCAATTAACAGGAGAGTGTGTGCCTTCAGTCAGACCACATTTCTTGGAAAGTTCTTGTTCCTTAAAACTGCATAAAAGACTTTCACTGCACTAAGGTCAAACCATCTGATTTGTAATATTTTACCATCCCTAAAGGTATTTTCAGATAATAAAAGTTTGCTTCAATTGTCCTTGTGGAATCACTTCTAAACTGTAAACCTTACCATTCTTCTCTGACTTTTATTCCCATCTCGGTTCAGAAATACTTCTTGCAATAATCCTTGACTTTTCAGGGACTCAGTTCAGAAGAAATCCGAGTTTTCAGACCCTGCAACAGATACATAGTAGCTAATTCAAGTACCAAAAACCACACAAAACCAAGTGAAAATTAGCCTGAGTAAAGTTGTTACAAGTTATACTGCTGTGGTACCCAAGGCAGTACAGGAAAAGCTGGCCCTACGTCCTCTCATTGCAGCCTGGGTCAGTCCATGAGACGTGGCAAACGGAAAAAGTTCCTGCCAAGACCTATAGGAAGACCTCAGAGAAAGGACCAGGGTGTTGCAGGTAATAGTATAGTAGACACAATCACTGTTCACACTGTAAATACTAAAATCAGACAAAAAATAGCAAGACTATTCTGTTTCTTGTGACATACTAGTGTCAACAGGACCAGTCAAGATCAGAGCTGTATTGCAAACCATATAATTTTCACACACACAGCAAGAAACTATTTCCATTCTTGAGAGCTTACAATTAAAATGGGTATAAGAGGAGACGGGCTGGGGAAAGGCAGTACTGTCAGCCATGCTGTTTCAGATGAAGAATCCAGTATGGAGACAGTAACTAACACTAGAGTTCAGCTCCAGTCTCCTGTGTTGCAGGTTGATGTGTTAAACACAATACTGTTCTTCTGTCTTCCTGTGCTTTTAAAAATTAAACAATAATATCAACCACCTTTTATCTATTGTTTAATATTTCTAAAGAGTATTAAACTTCAATATCTTAAGCAAACCTTGTCATAAATCATTGCATTAATGCAATGTCAGGTCACTGCAGATTTTTTACAAAAAAGCAGCTATGTGTCTTATTTAATGAAAACAGCAATATTCTCAACATGAACTACATTTCCCAAGATTGTGTAGTATTTAATATTACAGGTATTTCTTGGAATTTGATATTGCTTATCATAATGTCCTAGAAAAAGAGCAAGATTATTAAGAAATTTTTTACATTTCCTCATGTGCTATTAGACGCAAAAATTTAAGTCTCATGAATTAGTGACAAAAAATTAGACACAAAAAATAAAGCCAAGGAAAAACCACTCCATATATCTCCTTGAAACTATGGACATTGTTATATACAACACATGTTTAAAGGATACTGCCGTTCACAGTTAAATACTAAGAGTGCAGAAATGATAGAGAAATCACAGATAAAACTAGGTACAGCCCCCTCATTTGTGCACTGTGATCTGAGCATGCCCACCACCAAAAAAAAAAGCACAAACAGAATCCAGGTTTCTAAGGACTTAGTCCAAGGAGTTACCAAAACAAAATATTTTTTTTCTCTCTGGTAGCTTGTACAACACATGAAAAAGTAACATTGCAGAATAAATAATAAGATGTCTTTTCTTTAGAGACCATGACACTGGCAGCCAAAGTTAAGTCGTGAAGATGAAGATTTTCTCAATTTGAGAGCTGAACCCACACTTCCACCCTTCAACCCCATCATATTCTCTCGTCATGTTTTAGTGAGTTCTGGAAACGGATGAATAGAAAGTAAGAGACCTTAGCCATCAATGGGGAACAAAACAATCTCACTTTCCCTTATGGGTAGCTCAGCCCATAAGCTGGTAGCTCTTGTTTAGGGTGACTTTGCTTGATCTTATGAATCCAAACTGCTTGGTGAGAGAAGGTGTCCAAATGCTTTTGCTCGCTGTTCCCAGGTTGGTGAATACGGTGAGCTCCTGCAATGTGTGCACTAAACCTCTCCACTTGGCACTGTCAGCACCCCAACCTCTCTCATTTCCCACCGAGAAATTCTCTGGTCTTGAGGATACTACACTAAAGATATGTCTCATTTTTTGCTGTTGAATGGATCATCTCTATTCCTCACTACAACTATTCACACAGGACCTCACAACTGCTCCACCGACAACTGGATCACTGGAAAGTTTTGGATGAGAAATGTGTATGAGAGTAATGCCTGAAAGATTTAGATTCCAAGAAAGTAAGGCAGTACTAGCTGACAGACTACTTTACTGGGCATCTGAGATAACACAGTCCTGGATTCTAACACACAGTGTTAAAACTACTGCAAGGAAATTAAATTGAAATCCCTCTTATTTTCTGCTCATATTAACGTATTTTAGTTTATTTTAACATTCTATGTTTTCTCATTACTATATATACCTTTCATATATGCATAGGGGTGGTGGGAATGGGGGGAGTGTTGTTTGTGTGTATGTGCTGTATGTTTTCTGGCCAGAGAAAGCCAGAGGCGACTATGCAAAAATACATAGCATGTATTATCTCCACATCACCTACATTTCTCTGTATTTCATTGAAGTTTAGAAATACGATCCTCTGAAGCACCCTTGAAGCATACTAATTCCATTCAAAGGCTTTTACCGAAAGTCAGAATATTACAGGCTAAGGTCTGACTCAGTTGCCAAGCTTCTAGTTCCAGCAAGAGCACGAGAGTATTAATTTACTCTTGGCAGTGTGTAAGTTCCTGGGGATGTTTTTAATCTTGTACAAATATCCTGCAACAAAAAGTTCCTGCTAACTTTATTACTAAAGGACAAAGTAATTAAAGAGAAGGTCAGTGGGAAAGATCTGCAAATCTTTGATGTTAAAATACGTATCACCATTCCTCTGGATTGTGTTTTCTGTAGCCTAATTATATAAATCTAATTGTAAAACTTTATTTCTAAAAAAAAATTGAACCTATTTTTCTAGAGTAGATGAACATCTTCAGAACAGAGTTATTTAGGTAAAAGAGCAGTATATGCTATGTTTTGAATTTAAGGAACACAGTATGAGGAATTGTGTATAAAACAGTGCGTATACTTTACCCTTCCCAAAAAAACCTTGTACTTCCAGGGCTTTCAGTCATTACCTCCAGAACTACTGTAATTCTCTGACAGAGACTACGGACAGGAAGAGAACAAGTTGGGTTTCATTTACCATTTCACTTTGGTTAGCTACAAACCTCATAACTGGCTTGGGCCCATGCCTCAGCTCTTTCCTTCAGAGATTTAAAGCACCCAGTGGGGCCCACATTTTTAATGTGAGTGAAAAGGAAAGTGGAACGGCAGTGATTTGTCCAAGCCCAACCAATGCATCTACAGCAGCAGCTGGAAGTAAAGCTCCAAAAAACCCCCATGAATCAAACTTTGCTGTCCTATAAAGAAGAAAAAAAAACCCAACCAAAGCTGCTTTATGATTGAACAAGGATTATTGTACATATCAGTTTATTAGTTTAAACTATTGCTGGACTTTCAGAAACCATGCCGTGCAGGAAAATAACTGCAAATACCTCAGGTAGGTTTCTTGATACGTTGTCTCTTGAAAAACAGCTGTTTCTTCTGAGGAAAAATAACCCCAACAGAATAGAAAGATAAATTGTTAATAGTATAGGATGTGACTTACAAGAGATGAAGGTATTTTCATATAGATGTGGCTGCTCAAATTGCATCTGCTCTGCCATTGACACTTGAGCAACAAACCTGAATTATGTTATACCTAAAGATTGTGAGCCTATGTATCTTTTTTTGAGTTTACCACTAGATAGATTTTTCCAATATCTTATGAATATGATTCTCGTTAAAATTAAGGAATGGTATTAATATACAACTAGTATGCCACTGAACAGTGGAAAACCAGCCATAAAAATAAGAAATATGGTCATTCTGGGAGGTAGGGACATGCTCAGGTTCCTGAAAGATAAAAGAATCCCTAAAGCTCTTTTTGGTTGGTTTGGTGTGAGAAAGGAAGAAAAAAATAAACTTGATAACTCCCAGAAATATAAAATAAAAAAGTAAATTCTAGCTTTTGGATTAAAACATTTGGCAAAAACGAAAACAAACAAAAAAATACAACAGATAAAAACAAGACCGGGGAAAACAGCCTGACTGCTATGCATTCATGAGAATGAAGTATTAGACACAGAGTATCTTTTATAAACAGTGTGTTGTCTTAGTTTGGGTCTTAAGTCTGTGGAATTTCATGCCACGAAATAAAAGATTTCACTGCACAGAACAAAGTAGCCATTCTTTATTGATCTTTTTGAAACACGGAATACCTAGTAACACATGGGAGTAAGGAAAAGTCTGATGTTTTCAAAAGATAACTATGAGGAGCCCAGGTTAGCAGAGTCATTAGATCAAGTCCCCTGCTATTTCAAACAGCTGTCTCATAGATAATTTTCCATGAACTTAACTAGCTTAAATTTAAAATGGGTGATATTGGTAGCTCCCAATTACTATTTCTATGGCAAGTCTTGTTCAAGAGTATAAGTGGTTAATGAGCCTTCCTTAAATTTTCAGCCTAAATTAATTTATTCAATGTATGCCAAGATTGTGTCTTAGTTAAGATAGCCTAGGAGACTTGAACTCACTAAACTGATCAGTATTCTCTAGCACACCCTCCTTATCCTACCCTGTGTTTCATTCGTTCTTTTTGCTTCGCCCTTTCTTAAAAGAACCCCTACATATCCTTGCATGGCTTTGGTCTGTGGTTAGAAGAGAATGTTTCTGTTACTTTCTAGAGAATCAGGTTTTACTGACTAGTCAGTAATTTTAGAGACACAGTTAAGTTTGTTAAAGCACAGTTTTACCATCAAGGTAAAAACCAACTAATTAGTTCTGCATTAATTCCAGTAGCACTATTTACTGCAACATTGGCAAAGCACTGAAACAAATACTATGGGTGAACAGACTCTTGATTAACATGTTATTGTTATTGCCTTGGCAATAGTTAAGGCAGCCACAAGCAATCTTAACTCTTGTTTTCCATGTGATTATACAGATTTGGGTTTGGTTTGTATAGGTTCAGGCAGCAAAATCAGAGAAAGATGACTAAAAACACATACAGATTTGAACAAATCTATTTGCAAAGAAATATATTGAGAAGAAATATATTGAGAAGAATATTTTCAGTCACTTCAGTGAAAGGATACACTGGACTTCATATACCTCAGTGAGCCTTGAAGAGCTGTGCTTCCTGTCAATCTAAGTAACAATAAGTTAAACATTTACTGTCTTTGCCACCAGATAGATCATTGAAACATGTGAAGAGAATAGTACTACTCTTTTTTTCAGAGCAGAAATACATGTTTGATGTTTAATGCAGGGCTACTCTCAACTGGGAAATGTCTGTTCATTGAGTACAAAGAACAATTTTTTGCCAGCAGGCTTTTTAAATCCATGGTTTTGCTATCTGTCTAAGGCTGTTTTATATTAAAACGATGGGACTAAATATTTAATGGGGACATCTTAGCAGAAGTAACTGAACCAAGGCAAACTCCTTTCTTAAGAATACCACTGGCTGCGTATTCCATAATTTTTAAGTTAGGATGCATGGCAACTAATTTTAGCTATCAAAAAATTGAATAGTTAATTGATAAAGCTAATCAACAGAGAGAATCAAATCCAAGGGCATTTATTTTAATTTTAAAATAGGTAGAATTAGTGACTGACTCACCACAGAATTTCTGTAGGATGTCTCACCTTTGATTGTAGAGGGATCCTGAATGCCCATCTCGGACTGGAAGCTTAACTGTCAGATTGCTAAAGTCAGCTGGCTGAGAATAATGTTCTAGCCTTTAATAACACTTTTACATTAGAATTTCTGACCAGTAAATTAATAATTAGTGACCAGTGAATTAATTAAGGCCTTTATGTGCTGTAACCATAAAGACCAGTTGTTCAATTTCTTTATTAACAACATAACTGCTTTTATTGAAAATGCTGAAAGATGAAAACTTATCACAGTGAGAGTCAAGAGTCAATGAAAGCTTGAAATGCTTTTGGTCAGAGACATACAAAATTTACATATGAGATTCTCTCAGCTGGAAATAGTAGGAAAAGGGAGGGGAAAATCACATATTAATTTTTCCATGCTTGCAGTATCTATGTGTAGCATAGATATGTGCACCCAACACACTGTGTTATGTAATAGAACTAAACTAGGAACAAGGTTCCTGCTGATTTTTTCTGTGAAAGAATACTTCAAATAATATGCAGCTTTGAAGCAGTTGGTTGCTCAAGTCACGACTCAGTGGTGCCTGAGCATCTGCAAGGAGTCGCATAGATCTATAGTGGCTGACTCATTTCCAGTTTTCAACAGAGATACGTGCGTCACATCTTTGATTAATGCCACTGGTGGTTAGAAAGATAGCATCTGGGAGAAACTGAGGAGGTCACTGCAGTCATACTCATTTGTGAGGCAGAGTCTGGTGATGACCATAATTGTTATAATTGCTTTAAAATTTCCTGATTTGAAATATCTTTCTTACGAAGAAAATTGTACAGAGTTCTCAAATGAAAAAGGAAGAATATGAGATTTCAGTCTAAGTCGAGCATTTTTCAGTATTTGATAAAACTTATACATTGCCAGTTCTGTAGAAGTGCCAAGATTTCTTACCAGAGGAATGTGGTGTCAAAGATCAGTTCAGCAAGGGAGTTTCTTTCTGTCCAAAGTAAAATCCTTGCAGATGTTCTTATACAAGCAGCAAGACTCTGTTTAACAAAAAATGCCCTGCATGGCACTTCCTATTTTGGAAAAATATAGTAGATTTTCTAGTATTTTTCTCAGCTCGACTCATTTTCCACTATCTAGCATCACCAGGGTTTTTCTTCTGGATATTTGTACAGTACTGAATAGCAGTTTGGTATCTTCCATTCAGCAGCTGTTAGCTAGAAGATACAAAAAGGCTTCTCAGTCTTCCCCCTACTCCAGAGTGAGAGGGATGGGCAGAGGCATCTTGGCAGTAAGACCACATGTGGATTTTCAGCCATTACAGAGGTGAGTCCATGGCCAAATGCCAGAAGATTCCTGCTGTTTGAAATATGACAGAGACCTTTTCAGCAATACTCCTGAGTCTGCCAATGGCAGGTGCAAAATGGATGACAGATGGAAGGCATTGAATGGGCTCTTCTGTCTCTTCTTTAATCAAGTTTGGGGATTTACACACTGAACAACATTACTTAGAATTTTTTTCCTTAATTCTGTTATTTAAAAATATATCCAATTATCTCGTGGCAGGGTATATTTCTCAAAACAAGCATTAAAGCAGAAATTAAGGCTAGCAAAATTATATTAGTCTCTTTTGTTCAGAAGTATAGGCATGGAAATGAAATAAAAATGCATCAGAGCATCTTACAGACTTTGCCGGCATCTACTAAGTTTAGAACAAAACTGCATACATTTAGAGTTTAATGCCTGAACTCTCTTGTAATTGCAAAAATTTTAATAGCAAATTATTTTTTGACTTTTATGTGATTCAATCCTGCAATTTAAGTTTTAGACGCGCAAATTTAGTAATACCCCCAAAAAAGTTGGTGACAGTAAAAATGGAGAAATGAATCTCTGTAAAAGCTTTTATATTCAGCATTGGTCACATAATTCGAGAGCAATCACAGCACAAGAAAAAAAATCACGTTACTTGTAGTATTTGCTCTAGGGATGTATTTTAAACAACACTTTAATACCAAATAGACCACATCATCTGTGCTGGGTCATGGACTTAAAAGTTAGTGTTGCTTCTCATGTGCAATGGAGCAGGAAATCAGACAGTAACACTGCAAGAATTATCAACAATCTTAGGCAGTACCTAATGTTAACTGAATAAATATGGGGTTTGTGAATATAATTTGTACTCAGGGAAAATGAGGGGAGCAGCCTGAAGGAATAAAAACAATGTTAAATGCTGGATTTGCTGGAATAAACAGTCTTGTTCATTTACAAATGAGGACTGAATGAATGAAAGCAACCGTTTTTCAAGAAATATCATTGCAAAGTTTTGTGTGAACCCAAAATTTTGGTAATTTTCAAGGTTTCAAATTGACACATACACACACACATATACAAGTACAAACCTTAAAAAAATTACATTCTTTTGCTTCCAGCCTTGATCTAAGGATAATTCTTCAGAAATTTTATCTGTCACCTCTAAATGCTGGTGCTTTTTCTCTCCTCCTGTGCTTTAGTAAGAATGCATGAGGGAAATGCCAAGAATAACAACTGAATGCTATTGCAGGTATTTTGTTTTAATGACATTCAGAATACTAATTTATATCCATGCAAATAATTAATGGAAAAAGTTTGCAATAGAGAGAAATCTCTCCCCTGCTACTTCCTCATTCTGTCTGTGCAGAGCCAAAGCCTATTTTAAGTGCAGTCTGTTTCCCTACATTTTTAGAAGGAATATATTCAGTACTTAGGATGAAGCCATCTCATCTACATTTATAAGAAATAAATTTTCAATGTTTTAGTATCCTTAATGAATATATATTAAAAGATGCATTCTATCGAACACACCAACATAAAATTAGCTTGACATAATCTACATAAGTTTGTAGAGTAGAAACTCAGAAAAACTACAGACTTTTTGAAAAATAAAAGCAATTTCAAATTGGTTCTTTGGAGGTGTGTGATTAAACTACTCTCTATTCTTTCCTTCCCCAAGATGAAGATACTGTTCTCATAGATCGTATAACTTGAAAAATCACATTCTTGAGTCACCAGTGTTGAAATGTAATATAATAATGAGGTCCCTAGTGCAATTAAATTTTATGAAGCCCAGACATGGTCAGGGAGCTCATATATCAAAAGAGAAAGGTCAGCGATATTCTCTTTTCTTTAAGAAAGTTAAGTAGCCACTAAATTGCCTTAAAATTGGAGGAATACTATTTATTCAACATAATCCTCCAGTAATCCTTAGGCATTTTTTAAATTTTTTCTTCCAGTGGAGAGGCTACTTTTGGGCATCCTCTGCTGGACTGTGAAGTGAGCAGCGCAGAGACACTCTGACCAGACTGTCTGGGGTCCTGGCTGCAGTCTGGGCTCGTGCTGGTGCCTGGCAGAGGGTACGCAACCCACACAGCCTGCCGTGCCGCTTCTGCACAGTCTTCTTCCTATGTCCAAAGCGCTCCATCTGAGGGACTGCCTCCTCTAGAGGTGCTGTCTGCACACCAATTTTTAGTGTGAGCAGTACCTCACAGCAGCAGGCCCTGTGTGATTACTGCAGACTGGGTGAGGCAGGCTGCTTCCCAGTGTTTATTTCTTCTCCAGCTTTTACCTGCACCACATGAGAGGCAGCTATCCTATTACATGAGATACAAATACGTGTAGGGAAAATCCCTAATGAGTAGGATGTATACCCTAAGCACATCTTAGACTATTTAGACTCATTATATGTCCAGATGTATGGCCACACATGCCATGACTGTATGTTAACCGGTCAGCCTTCCAAGGTAAACCACTCTGAAGTTTACACATCAGACTTCGCCTTGTCAGAACAAACCTGGTTCATTTATTTTCAGCGTCCTTCATAATCTTGTCTCATTTGTCTTTCTCTGTCTGTGGCTCTTCTGACCATATTTCTAAACACTATGGAAAGAAGGATGAGGTACTAATTAGATCATCAACTCTATTACTGTTCTCTTTAATAGGTGTCTTTAATATAGTTCTTTTTTGAGAATACTGATTTTCAACATTAGAATGTAAATACACATTCTCAAGATTTGATAAAAACAATCATGAGACTTAAACTCATGGTAAAGAACATGAAATGACTTTACAGGTTTTATATTTGCTTAAGGAAATAAGTTGCTACAAACAGAAGAAATATTAAAAGTGTGCTGTATGTAAGATTACAGATGGGCAGCTTTGCTATTATATATTGAATGCATCAAAAGATTAGTGAAATGCACAAGCTAATCACCTTAATAGGCAAATAATGACATTTTACGACAAAGCATAAAATTTTCAAGTGTTTGAACTAATAAATGGCAGTTGTAACATCTGGAACAAAGACCTGTCTGGAAAGAAGGCATTAAGAGAGAGACAAGATTTTTTCCTCGACTATGACTTAAACAGTTAAATATCACCTAAAATAACAAACCTGAACTTAAAGTAGCTACTTCTGTAGTCAAGGATGAGACAGAAGCATGTTTAAAGCCCAGATTCTGATGTTCTGTATGTACCTTCTGGAGAACTTGTTTTTCTTTTTTTCCCCAGGTATTAAAAGAGAGCTACTACTTCTGCTAATGCATGATATCTGTGCCTATAGTTTTCCAGGTTTTTCCCTTAAAAATAATAGGCTTTCAAATATGGTAGACTCAGTGACAAAAGTCTGAGTTCCTAACGCAAAAAGGAAACCCCAAAGCCTTCAAAAGTATTTCAGGTTTACTAGCGTATTGTGAAAAAGAAGAAGCTGAATTTTTGTTTTCCAAGCCAGGCTTAAAGAAGACTTCTATCCTTATTCTCAGTGGGAATAAATTCTAACTGGCAGCTGCAGGCTGGCCAAAGGCTTTCAGAAGAGTGACTCTTTTACCAGTCTTCGTTAAATGTGGGGTTTTTCCTATGTTTGAAACACAGGTTTGTATTTATTTTGGATATTAAAGGTGATGTTGTTCAATAAAAATTGACAGCTTGTGAGAATAAAATAAAATGAATGGCTATTTCTGGTGGAGGTAGGAGATACAAAGTTATAGGAGAGGATCACTGACTCCTGTAAGGAAGATTGTTCCCCAACTGGAGTGGTTGTGAAATATGGCAAGGGAAGCAAGAGAGAAGTGACTTCAAATATCAGATAAAAATGACCCTTCTTTCAATAAGTATCTCTGTCTGCATGGTGTTGAAGCACAGATCCCTAACTACTCCACTGACTGAAATCAACTGGCTAACTCAAATAGTTGGTTGAGGTGATTTACTCAAGCTGAGACACTATCCCTGAGTTTCCTTCTGGATGGCAAAGATAAGCAAATGTAATATTAAAAACTATACCAGTTCAGTGCTTCCCACAATGATTAAGACTTTATTAGAGAAGCTGGAAAGCAAACTGTATTGCTGAAACAAGGGATTTTCACCATTTGCACTTATTTGAACGTCTTGAACAGTCAGTCTTCTATAAAGATAAAACTACAAGATTTCGAGACAAACCTAGAATAAAACTGCCAGAAGCAGAACACCTGTGATTATGTTGACATCAATATATGAAAGTTTCATGTGTGAGTCTTCAGTGAAAGGAAAGACTTGATACTGGATTTCCAGTGCCTGCAATTAGGCATAGCTGTAATGCTGAGGATTACAACCAGAAGCCTGTCAACAGTTTCTCTAAAAGCTACCCACGATGATTGAGGTACTTGGGGTGGTGTTCATATTCAATGAGAAACAGCATGAAGTTACCCAAAATGTACTCCTTAACAACTTTCAGAGGTTTAAAAAGACTAGTAATGAAATGAAATGAAATGAAATGAAATGAAATGAAATGAAAAGAAATGAAATGAAAAGTACATCCAGTAACAGAAGGAAAGAGGGGGGTTTTATCTTTCTTACGCAAGAAAATGTCCCGTATTCTCAACATTTCATGAAGTGCACTCTACTGACAGTAGAATGAAAGGATGAGGAAAAATAAGACTACTCAAAAAGTCATCAAAATCTTCAACTTTATGCCCATGATGCTATAGAATTTTAAACCTGAGCTTGCTAAAAACAAGGAGAAATTTAAAGAATGCCGCTAAGGTAGACAAAATAAGTAAAGATGAAACAGTAAAAGTAACTGAAGTAACTGAATTGGAATATGGGAATGGGGTGTTAGAGGTAGCTGAATCCAGTATTCCTGATCCCAAGTTTCTCCAGGAGATGGCACTCCAAGCTCTTGTCCTATTTGCCCCCTAACTCAGCTTGAAGTTCACTAGCAATTCACACAAATAGAACAAACACACACACACAGAGGATAGTTAGAAATACCATTTAATAAGAATACAGGATTGAGCCCAGCAGTCATGCACAACACTCAGTGAGACAAGTGTGCTGTGCAGCAGGTGACTTAACATGCCCCCTGTATACCCCTCCATTTTGCTTTGCCTGGTCCTCCCTGGTTCATCTTGATCCCTTCTTTGTCCTGCCGCTGAGCCATCCCTTAAAGATTCCGTAATAAGTTTTGTACCATCTCCAAATTGTTTCTCTCCTCAAAAAATATTGTCATTTAACTTACAATGGATCCCACACTGAATCCTGTATTTTTGCACAAAAGTCCCTCTTAGTCTGCATAGCATTCTAGTTAGATGGTTTCTTTCTCTGATCTGGTTTTATATATATATATATATATATATATTTGAAACAAGGAATCATGGCCTGATCCTTCTTTTCTGGTGATAATTTGGTGTGCTGCCTGCTCAGGTTACTTGAGTTTCTTGGTCCGTCACTGTTCCTCTGGTCATCATCAATCTCTGTGGTTGACTTAATATGATAACCTAATGCATAGGACTGGAAAAATATCCCCAAGGACACAAGTCTACTCTTCTTCTATCACTAGCAACATCCTCAGATAATTTTCTACACAAACTCTTGAAGCTCCACCTTAAAAGTAAGGCTTTTTCAGTTACTGCAAAAATTGAAAAGTTATTTCAAGCCCCTGATGCTTTGAGTTTAGAAATTCTCTTCTGATTTCTCTTAGCCATAAAAACAGCCTGTCTATACACATTTGTTTTTCTGCCAACTTTGTCTAGTACATTAAATTGTTCTCTTTCCCTGTCTGAACTTCCCTTGTAGAAACAGTGATGATATTCCATTGCAACCGTCTATTTACCAACCTAAATAATCCAATTTCTACTAGTCTTTCCTCATATGAAACACTTCCCATTCTCCTGATCAGGTTTTAGGAATTTAAACAAAAGGAATAGAAATTACAATGATTCCCCCAAACACACAATTAGGCTGAAAGAGCATAATGATAGTGTCTCCAGTCTAATGAAATAATAACATAAAATGTCTTCAGCATTTTGATTTTATCAGATATTTGGATTTATGGTGCAGCTGTTTCATAGAGTTATAAATGATCATGTTTTTGTAATATAATTTAACTTGACAATTTTAATGAAAAGGGAGAAGATGGGTTCACAGCGCTCTTTGTTAAGCAGCTTTCATATAATTAACACAGAAAGTATTAAATTATGAGCATTACCTTATGGATCAGTTGCATCTTAATACAGTGATATAACTAATAGCAATGAAAATAGTTTTGTAAGATACTTTTTCACTAATTAGCTAAATCAAGATGGTAGTGGAGCCTGACTCACACAGGCTCTTCACAAATAAGTCTTGACCAGTGAGAATATCTACTACATTTTGGTTGCCATCTTAACATCAGTTTGAAAAATTACAGTTAAATGCAAAACTTTACCAGGAATCTGAAATTAAGGAAACATGAATTAGTCTAGAAACTGGAAGAAACCATCCAGTTGACAGAATCAGGTGCAGGAACAGCCTTCCAGTATGAGTTATCAGGCAGAAGCCCAAGTAGTTTGGCCTAGACATCAGGCAAAGCTGGTTTGACACCTCATTGCTACCAAGCTATCGTATGTCTGCATGTGATACCAGGGGACTTGATGACATCACCTCAGCTGGACTCCAGGTCTCAAAGAACATAGTCAGCTTTCATCCAGCTGTATGAGAGACCAGCTGCCATCAGCCCTGGTGGGAGGGAGGGCATGCTAGAAGTCTACATGGCAACAAAGGCTGAGGTGTGAGCAGTGCCTGTCTCCTCTCGGATGTCGCAGAGTATTATACCTTCTCATTCAAAAGCACATGTTCTGGAACAGTGTGAACACAGTGCCAACCTGTCAAATACTGACACGTTGGCACTCTTGTGATTCAGATCCCTGGGGGTGGAGGTATCCAAGGAGGTATCAGCTTTATATGCCAAGCATGACGCTATACGGTATGGGATATCCCTTGAATCAGTTGCTGTCAGCTGTCCTGGCCATGTCCCCTCCCAAATTCTCGTGCACCCAGCCTCTTAACTGCTGGGATGAGGTGAGAAGCAGAAAAGCCCTGACTCTGTTTTAATGCTGCTCAGCAATAACAAAAACATCCCTCTGTTATCAACACTATTTTCAAGACAAATCCAAAACAGCTCCATCAGCTACTATGAAGAACGCTAGCTCTATCCCAGCCAAAACAATATCCTACATGATCAACCTTTCACAAATGCTGCTGGAGTCTAAGGACACAGCTGATGAGCACGTGATGTGTAGCGCCAGGGAAGTCTGGAGGCATAGAGACCCAGAACCAGTGTGACTGAGGTATCAGTAAGGAAGCTGGAGACCTCATGCAGCACTGGTATTGAGCTTGCAAAACTGGCCTTGTACCTAACAGATGAGCTGTGCTATTCTCTCACTGGCAGGGTCTTGTGGCAAACATCCACATACTGCTCAGCTGAGGAGACAAAAAGGCAGGACAAAATCTCTGCTTATGTGATTTAAATGAACACACGTGCACAGGCAGCTTTAGCTACTCTCAGGCTCCCCAGTGCATTTTTTAGAATGATCTTGTGCACTGTGTAGACATGGCAGGAAAAGCCTCTGCACTGTGTGTCTGCCCTGCTGCAATTGCATGTATGCTGTCTGCTGAACTGGATTTTGCAATCTCATGTGTGAAGTGCTGCATCCTGATTATCTGATACTGCTGGAAGCCTTCCAGGTTGATTTCCTAATCCCTTTCATAACATTGGTGTTATATCAGTTTTATCACTGGCAGACTTTATTCCTGCACAAAGCCAGGACTC
Source organism: Rhagologus leucostigma (assembly GCA_013397725.1). Lineage (NCBI taxonomy): Eukaryota > Metazoa > Chordata > Aves > Passeriformes > Rhagologus > Rhagologus leucostigma. Next base: position 1,756,272 of record VZTD01001651.1, read on the forward strand.
CAATACGTAAATAGGATATGGGGGAAATACTGGAAAGAATTAGAATGCCCTTTTTTTCTGTCAATGCTCTTTAAGTATCTACTCCAGACTCAAGCAGAAAAATTAATCCTAGTCTATAGATTTTCCTCATTCCCACCTCCCTCAATGCATTCGTATCAGAGAAAAGATAGAAGGAATGTTTAAGCAAATGTGAAGTTGTACAGATTTCACAGGCTCCATGTCTTGTTCACAGCTGGGAAACATCTGTATAGGCTTTCAAATTTATTAAAAATTTACTAATTGCCACTTAGCATTTTGGGATGCAGACAGCGAAATATTTAAAATGCATGCAGGCATATTTACATGTAAAATAGGTGGCACACATGCAAAAGACCTTTCCTAAGATCAATTGACACTTTTCAGGACCTACAAGCTGACTTTAGAAGCTAAGTGAACTTCAAATCTGGTTTTATTCTGGCTTTCAAACAATTCATTACATAGAAAGGCTCATTTTATCAGCAAGTTTAATATGCATTACTCTGACTTTCCCTCAGGCTACGGAATTTGTTAGTCATAAATAACCTCTTTTGGTGGAAATAATTTCTCAATTACTGTTGTGTGAACTATGCAGATGGGTAGGTAAAAGACCACAAGTGACAACACTCAGCATAGACTAAATAGCTGAATAATGAATAGGAAGTCCTAACTTGTCTAGCAGAAATGAAGAGGAGAAAAAAAGCTGAATCATCAGACATTCAGGGCAGTTTCAATCAAGCTTCTGGGACTGAGATAGTAGTCCAAATTTTGTTATTCTGGATTGTTAAACATACATCTAGATTTTGTAATATTTTATTCTCTGTATTTCTGGTGTCTAGTAGATGACCAGTTTGTCCTGACTTTTAGCATTTAGACATTTGCTCATTTATCATGAACAAAACCCAGCAAATTACATAAATGTTCCCCTCAATGTTCTTTACCTCATAAAATCTGCTAAAATCTAGTCACAATAACTATCAGTTTTGCATGCCAGTGAGATCTGTTTCAGCACAACTAACCTTTACTCTGAATCAGTAATAAGTCTGCAGAAAACTTTGCTGAAAGAGTTGTTCTATTAAGATGGTCTGTGCTGCCTACACAGAGAAGTTGAAAATGCTGCAGGTAGTCTCTTCCATTAGATATTTTTGCATTTTCCTAGGTAGTTATAAACCAAAGCAGAATGGATTCTGAAGACTCAATATTGTTGCAGTTGTTTAGCTTCCATTTCCCTCAATCACAGTAAAACCCAAATTCAGTTGAGATAGACAAGATTCTTAAATAACCTTGTTCATGGATTTTACTCTTTTTTAAAAGGCTGTTTTCCCAAGTCATATTTTTTGTAATTTATTTGTGCTTTTATTGAATTTTGTTTAATAATTCAGAAAGCATCTCGGGTAAAGACTTCCTGGCTATAAAACTTCATGATTTATTTTCAGCAGTCTATCAGATATTAACTGGTCTATCAGATACTAACTGTTGTCACTTATTAATAGCACAGAAAGCAGCAGATCCTAGTTTGGCAAAACAATCCATTGTTGCGGTGTGAAGGGTTTCCTGTGATGGCATGGCACGCCACGCCACAGCCTTCCCGCTGCGGGGGTCTCTTGGGGATAGCAGCTATGCCACATCCCGTAGCCTCTTCCAGGCCCCCTCGCTTGCTCCCGCTAGCTGTAGACCCCACAACACAGTGACAATAAAGGAGGCGAGAGGGCTGCCCGCATGGAGACTGCAGAGGATCTTTATTCCATGGTGACAGGCTGATCCCCAGAGGCAGAGAGCCAGCACATGGCTGGTGCCCCAAGGCCGAGAGAGCCGGGTGCGCCAAGGCAGAGCAGAGAGCAAGAACAAGGTGGGGAGCCCTGGGCTTACTTGGAGAAGAGAGGGGAGAAGAGAGCCCATGGACGAATGGTCTCAGGGCACAGGGGCGGTACATGGGCAGGGTCGGGGTAACAGAACCAATAGGAGAAACTTGAGGGGGTGGCCAGGACCAGGGGCAGGGAAGGGGGAGCCATGTGGAAAGGGCAGGCAATTTGGTAAGAAAAGGAATGGGGAGATACAGCAGCACAATCCATGCCCTGAATACAAATAGGACAACAACTAATTCCAAGTAACATCCTTTCAGTTGTATTGAGACCTCTTACTTTTACTGGAGAATTGATTTATTTGCAATGGGGAGCCTGGATGACACTCAGTCTGGCAGAGAGAAGTACCAAGGCTTTTACAGTACCAGAACTCTTGTTCTGTACACACCTAAAGTGAGATCTGTCAACTGAGCATTTAAGACAGCAATCTTAACTCCTGAGTGCTGCATGAATTCCTGTCTAGGCCTTGGTGAGGTTGTAACACCAGAAGTTCTCACTGCTTGCTTTTCTCTATTGTAATTTCTCTGGCTTTTCAAGTAGTCGTGAGCAAATCTGAGTGTAGTGTTAGTCTGGTACAGCTCCCTGTGTTCAGTCTCCTGTGGATAATGCTTGTGCAGAAAACAAGGACGAAGACAAGAAATTTTGCTATTGTCTGCAGTGTACATAGAAGAAAGGAATGAAGAACTACAGAAGACAGTGAATTTAAAACCGAATCATAAGAGAAAACCAGTTCTGCACATTGTATACAGTCACAGTTAATGTACAAGTACATAAATCCACTTAGGTCAGTGGATTTACAGAAATTTCCATAACTGTAAAATTTTGAGTCACCTTATCTCTAGGTCATCAGACACCTTATGCTCAAGACTGAGAAAATGGCTCCAGAAGAATTCATCTTTATATCAGTGCCCACTTAGACCCTCTAGGGAATATACAGTGGAGTAATGAAATAATATGCGTTATACTCTCCATGCTTTTCATGGAGAATACTGTTTCCATTTAAGTGGGCACTGACAGAAAAAGAGACTGAAGGGATAATTATTATTGATGGACAACAAAAACAACAATTCAAGTCAAGAAAGACCCATGGTTTACATATGTAAGACCAACATACTCAGCATGGGACACTTTCCTTTGCATATTCACAATGACGATGTAGACCGGGTTCCCTCATCTTTATCACCTACTAAATTGAGTGGGAATAGTGCACCATCCTTCTCAAGACCTTCTGGAAAAGTCAGAACAAATGCTGTGCAGTCATCCTTGTGGTGACATTGTACATACATCTACCACTGCTGTGCTTGAGGCAAACATTCTGTGAGACAAAACATATACAAATGACAGATGAGGTAATTTCTTTCCTTTTGGACAGCAAGTTGCCTAAAATTGAAAAGGTCTTTCACATAATGTGCATTAAAGAATGAGAAACATGTCCTAGCCATCTTTCCAGATCCATGATTCAAAGACACCTGCCAAAGAAACAAACTCTTATAGATAATTCTGACAGCCACGAGTCAGGAATGATTAATGCAAACCAGCATAATTTTGGCCGTGGATAATAGGAGACAAGTGAAAGAGAATGTAAGGAAAGAGCTAGTAGTTTGTTAAGATTTGAATCAAGAATTTCTGCTGCTCTCCAGCAAAGTTATCATAATCACACTTTCTTGTAATTTGCCCAGGAATATGATGGTGTCCCACAAAATCTGTACACATATTTACGTCTCTAAAAGAATGTCAGTCAATCTGTTTGGACAGAGTACTCTCAGAGAAGTTAGGCCTTCCTTCTCTTCAAAATGATGAACATATAGATCAAAACACAAGGATATTTCATAGAAAATTATGTATTGCTACAAATAGAGGCAAAGGAGGAGCTATGCTGGAACTGCATATTCTTCTTTCAGTCTCTTTTACTTTTCATGCATTTCTTCTCAGAATCGTAAGTGCAAGTGGAGCCTTGCCACAACAAAAGCTTCATTATATATGAAGCCTGGTCCATGCGCTTGTGACGTACACAGTGAGCCCTCCTGTGTATGATTAGATCTTTGTAAATCGTAAAATGAAATTTTAAGAAGAGCTATTACGGAATAAAGTGAAAATTTTCCCACTGTATGGTAGCTCTGCTCAAGTACTCTGAGGCCAATACTTCCCTGTACATATTTATAGATTACTAGAAGAGGACTTACTATTCGAATGTCTCCAGATACTGCCTGAAGACAAATGAGTTACTTAGAGGGCTAATATTCTTATAAGGGTTCTTCCTTTCAGACTTCTGTTTATCATTCTCTCTACCTTTTAGTAGGATAAGTTTTTTGACCTCCTAAATACCATCTCTACCTTTGGTTGCTTTGGAAAGTAGGAAAGGCTAGGAAGGAACTGTGAACTTGGGGAAAAGATTATTAAGGTTCAGACTGAATTATACAGGTCCTTGTGTTCTGTCTTACCAGAGATGTTGATTCTTCTCAGCTTCTAGAATGATCAATAATATCTAGTTGTACCTCAATTGCTACCACTTTTGCACACTGGTAAATATTCAAGAACAAACAGCACAGAACAAAGTTATGCATACTTCAAGCACAAATGCCATGCTGAAAGACACTTAAATATAAGTTCTTTATATGTTAACTAAGCTTTTACATTTCTGTACAAAAAGGATGGTAATGTGTATCACTCATTATATGCATACTCACTCAGGCATGCTGACCTCTCAGCTTCTGTATGTGGACACATATGGGATAATAGACGGAGATGAAATTTCTTCTGTATACAGAGTTAAAATGGTGAAAAGAAGGATTCTTTACCTGTCCTATATTAATAGTTGTCTCTAGGGCTCATTAATATAGACAAGAGAAGGAATGAAGGTTATAAATGTTGCTTTATACTTTTTTAAGTGTACAGAGGATAAATTGACTTAGCTGTACAGTGATTTTTTCCTCAGCTGTCACAATGAATATCAATGAATGTCACTATCAAGTATACATAGACTTGAGTTTCTGAATGACAAAGCCAAGATAAGCAGCACCCAGAGATTAATGGGAGAGTGAGGAGATTTGAAAATGTCTCTTTCTGGGAAAAGAACACAATAACAAACCAATCATTTCATATTGAAAGCAGAGCTGCATTCTCCTTGATGCAAGTACTGAAGGGAATCAAACAGTATTCCCCCATGTCTAAGTTAGTTATAAATATTTACCATTTTATTTTAAAGTATGTTGAATCATAATATCTAAGGGGTTTTGCTGCAGAGTTTTGGGTTTGGGCTTGTTTTTTTGTTTTGGTTTGGGGTTTTTTGGTTCTCTTTTTTTATAAATAGAAAGTATAAGTGAAGAAATTATGCAGCTGCAAGAAAGCAAACTACTGACAGTGCCAGGTGTGGGGGGGGATAGAATGAAAGACTCAAAAATTAAAGAGAAGTATGCCAGGATAACTAGCTCTTATTTACCCTTGGTGTTACTTTCTCTTTGTATTTCCAAGTTACATAAACTCTTGAAAACCAGACTCTGAAATGGAAGCCTACTAATTCTTAAAAGCTAGCAGCATCACTGCTACAAGACTGAGCATAAAGACAACACTGCAGTTATTTTATTGGTGCATTTCCATATGGAAGATTCGGGTGTAAAAGACTGGCTCAGCTCCTGAAAGAAGTAACTGAATAATTTCAGGCAACATTCACATGTACGTAGTTCTGTCTGTGATAAAAACATGAGTAACAATAATGGATTTCTTCCTCCAGGTTTATGTTTTTTCTTCCATTAATTGCTCCCAGTATGTAACTTGCCTCTTCCGTGGCAGAACTGCAGCCAGTTTCTGATCCACTTCTAGCTCCACATCCTTCCCTGCTATGCTAAAAGCTAGCCATTTAGTCTCCACTTTGTATTTACTAACATTCTTTCTCTTCTTTAAATGTAGAGTTTTTCTATTGCCTCTCTCTCTCCCCACCTCTCCCTCCTCTCTCTCTCTCCCTCCCTCCCCACTTCTAACCTCCTCCCATTCTAGTGCATCAAGATAATTTTGAATTCTGATCCCATCCCACATACCACCTGCCATCCATCCTGCCTTGGAGCTGTCAGCATATTTCATAAGCATACATTCCCTTCCATCATCCAGGTGGCTAATGGAAATATCAAATAGAACCAGCGCTGGACATATTCTCTTGGGAGTCAACTTGAGACATCTTTTTGACAGCAAACCTCTGAGAGCAGCTTTCCAACTGACTGTGTGTCCCAGCTGTCTGGGCTTCTACCCAGACAACAGGTCCCTGCTTAGGGAAGGATCGTCAAGGAGGATAGTGTAAAATGTTTTGTTTAAGTTGAGTTCTGCTACCTTGTCCCTCAGAGCAGTCCTTGGCACATAAAGAAATAGCTGTTTTAACGTTGCTTTTTCTTGATCACTTTTAGGAGTTTTTAAATAGATTTTGTAATATTTTATTCTATAACTAAGAGGTAGCTCTGGTGTCAAGTAGATTACCAGTTTGTCTTGATTTTTATCATTTGCTCATTTATCATGGGCAACACCCAGCAGATTACATAAATGTTCCCCTCAATGTTCTTTACCTCATAAAATCTGCTAAAATCTAGTCACAGTAGCTATCAGTTTTGCATACCAGTGAGATTTGTTTCAGCACAGCTGACCTTTACTGTGAATCAGTACTTTTCTTTTTTACATGTAAATCAATACATGCTGATATGGTTCACTAGCAAAATACAGAGAAAACATATGATTAAAATCAAAATCAGAATCAAAGTGTCAATATTTTTAGAGCTTGACTATGACTCACCTCAAAAATTGGACTTTCTCTGGAATTCAGTCTTTTCAATTAAGCTTTTATCAAGAAAAAAAATCTCAGCTTCAGGATGAAACTTAAACTCAGAATACAAATGAGAATGAAGGAAAAGTCTGTTTCACCTCTGAGATTTAAAAAGCAGTTTGATTTTCAGTAGAGAATATTGGTCTTATTTTTTTTCCATACAGAAAAAATATTTATAATTTTTTTTCACTTAGTTGGAAATTTAGACTGCTGGGCCACAGATAAAATACCATCCTGGCCCTGAAAAAGTGTAAAAGCTATAATAAATTGGAAGTAAGAGCTATAAGAAATAATTATGTTCCAAGTTATCTGCAATGTTCCAAGTTATCTGCACTTTTTTGGTCAGCTCAAGATAAAACATGTTGACTAAAAAACCCTATCAAAATCTAGCTATCTGGAGCAGAACCAGATCAGTAAAATCTGGTGCATTCCATACGCAGAAAATTAATGTTTTCACTCCTGCTAGTTTTGCAGCTAAACAGTAAAATGCCCTAAACAGAGTACATAAGACAAATGCTATCAAACATGTTTCTTGCTTGTGGAAGAACACACAAAGCTTCACCACATCTTCTCTGAACTTTGTATTTTGATTGAGTTTGTGCTTTAATTAGTACCATGATGGGGCATTCAGTCCAGATCTGGCTGCAGATATTTGCTGACTTCATACTTCTCTGTGCTGTCTCACCCTTCTGCTGGTAAAACATGGAATGTTTTTCCACCTCTGTGTCCGTGCCAAGTTAGGCAGCATCCCTTAAATCACCAATAAAGACACATCACAGGGGGATGCTGGGTTTGTGTTTGGACACAATTAGACTTCAAAAAAGCCAATAAACTATTTCTGCTTTTTAAAATACAGATGGTCAGATGTCTACATTGGTGCTTGCTGGCGAGTTGGGAAGTGCCAAATCTGCTACATTTCGCCTGTTGATGACCATGTTTAGAGGCTTATAAATGTTTCCAAAAGTTACTTCCTCTTCCAAGTGCTGCATTAGCAGAACCAACTGCAGAACTGTAGATCCTCTTCAGAGGCTTCATCTTGCTGGTGAGAGAGGGGACAAATTGTGCCATTCTTCCCTTTGCTTTCTCTCTGCAAGGAAGAATACTCAGCAGGCACCACTGCTCTTAAGGTGAGCAGAGCCTTCTTGACCCCTGAGCACTGAACACGAGCAAGAGAACTTTGCATTTCCGGAGTCTTTCTGCCCCTTGGAGACACACTTGCTTTATCCAGAGGGGAGCTGCATGGAAAAAGAAGGAAATCAAAATTCTTAGTAGGAATACTCCTTTGAAAAATTGGGAAAAATAGCATTCACAGTAGTAAGTCTCTTTTGTGATTTAGTGAGAAGGCCACGGGCTCTGTTTTAATCCATTTCCAATAGAGTAGAGCTTATATGACACTTCACTTTTTCATTCAAGTAATGCAGCTTGCTGTCTGCTTACTGCTGAGCTCTTATGAGAGGATGCTGCTTACTGCAGACTGATAAATCTTCTTTTAGCTTGGGGCCTTAAATAAAGTAATAAAATTTTAGAACTGCTTTAAAACTGCAGTAAAAATACTGATTTAACCTACTTTTATCTGGCAGTCTCCTTGTAGAAGTTTTTTTTAAGGATTTGGGATATCCAACAACCCTGTAATTGGAAAATGTTTTGCCAAAAATCAGATCTCAACATTACAGATTTTGAAAACAGATTTGTGGGCACCATGCTTTTCTGGTCAGAGCCAGGAGCCAATACTAGCTTCCTGGAAGGAACAAAGGGCTCATCAATCAGATTATGCTACTCAACACACTTCTTCAATGTATGCTGATGTGTTAATCCAGGTTGGAGGGTGAAACTTTAATTTATCCAGAAGAAGCCAATCCATAGTGCCTGACACCTGCTCTCCATCAAAGCACAGCTCCAACCAAAGAAGCATGCAGATCTTTGGGGTAAAAAAAGCATGTTACTGCAGCTGGTGAAACCTCCTCATCACAAACAGGCATTCACTTATGAAGGAAGATAATGAGACAATAGTGTGACAATCAGTGAGGAGAAGCATCCAGTATTTGTTACAGCTCTTTAGACTACCAGCTGTGAAAAAAAACCCCTTCCGTTCTTCCCTTGCTGACATAGGTAGGATTGAAGCTATTTAGTTTAATCTGTTACAGAGGAATGGAGATACGAGATCAGACCATATGCAATCCAATGTCCTTTGTCTGGCACCAAAGAGATATGGAATAAACTGTACTAAGGCATGAGGACTTCTTCTCAACCTCAATATTAAGGATGTCACCCTGATGAACAATGACCTTCTTTCTTTCATGTTTTAATAGCCTTTACTGCAGCCAGTACAGTGTGATAAATCAGGTCATAATCCAGCCCTTTTTCAACCTTTATGATTGCTTCATCATTTCACTGCCTGTCCCTATGGTATAGCTGGGAAGTGGTGGAAACATTTGGACCACATACATACAAGACAGCTGAGAAGAACTTGTTAGGTGAAGGGTACCCTGTCCAATCCAGAAACAAGTGGGCGTAAAGTACATATCAGATATTTTCGTCTCAGAGCAGAGCGTATGAATACACAATGAGCATCTTTCAGTTCATGTCAGTTGTTGGACTGACCCAGAGCTTTCCCACACGCAAAGCTTCTTCCCGTATCCAAGATATAGGTCCAGATTACAGCACAGAATTAATACTGCATTTAACTCACCAGTTTACATAGCAGAAAATTAAGTTTCATAGAACCACCCTGCACGATGAATTCCCCCCCAGGGCATTGCTCTGGCTCCAGCGGCATTTGTGTTTGGAAATATTGCTTTGCTTAGAAGATGACTAGAGAGAAATCTGGATCACATTGACACTAGAGCTTATTTTAACTACAATTTACAGGCAAATTATATTATTCTGTGATGACATGGATCATAAAGCACACAACAAAGTCAACATGGATGTGCGTTATTGGTTAAATGTAGGACAGTGGGTTGACAGATAGTATTACTCTCTATTAGAAAAATACTAATGTCCAGGATGCAACAGGAAATTAAGAAGGCCATGACGACCACTGAACTGTCAAAAGGTATGCAACACAAATTGTGAAGAAAGAGTAAAGCTAGCTGAAAGGTGTTGCTGTTGTACCTGGGCCAGAGATTAACGAGGCATCCAGAATTCAGGAGAACGGAATTATTTATTAATATACAGATGGGTTTTTATATATTAGTTCGCTTAATGTTTGCTTGGATGGCAGAAAATTATTGGACCTCTGACCAGCCACCCATCAGGGTGATTGGTCAGGCCACACAACACCCATTTCAAAATATTTTTCTCAAAATATCATAACAATCCTTCGGTAAAAACAGCAGGTGTAAAGATAGAGAAATAGTTTACAAAAACCCTTAACAGTGTTTTTCATAGTTCCTGTGAGAAACATAAAGTTCTCACAGAATGCAGCAGAAAGCTGAAAAATCCCTCTGCTAAAACTTTTCAGTGTCCACAGAAAGGGAATTACCAACACAGAGGAATTAAGAGATTCACCATAACCTCAGAGTCTCTCAGAGCAGTGCAGCTTTTCCTTTCCACCGAGTTCATCCTTTCCAGGCTATTTTTCTTCAGATTGTATTAGTTTACATCCCCTCCTCCCAAACAAGATTTCACATTAAACATCAACTAGCATGAGCTTCAATCACGGTGTTCAGAACTGTTATGCCCAGAAGCCAGTTCTCTTACAGCAGTCTAACCTGATTGTCTCTGTCACCCTGCCTCCAAGGTTCTGTCTTCAAAGACAACCAGGCCAAGGACTATATGCAGAGGTAAACTTTCTTCTTCTGTTTTGAAGTTATGCCTTTTCAAAGACAACTCAAGATTACTTTTTTGGTTTTTGAAATTTACTTTACTGTAAATGTTTTGATATTTACTTTACTCAGTCCTGTCAGGAATAGTTTTGAGGAGCTGCCTTCCAGGTTCTTCTTTTACAGGAAAGCATGTATTTCTGCATGCTTTGCTATTCCTAGTCAACTCCACTCTTTTAGATTAATACATTTGATTGTAATTTATGATAAATCAGTCTAAGCTCCATATATTTCCATACATACATTTGCTTTATGGCATTTCCCAGTCAGTTCATCTGTGAACTTGATAAATACGTAATCCTGCATTCCATGCGTTTTTTCACCTGTCAAGAAGAAAGTGAAAGATGAAACTTGCACTGGAAATTATAGTCTCACTCTGTGCATTAACCCTGCCTCATAACTACAGTCCTTAATTTAGGACCAGTGTACCAGGAAGAAAAAAACACCACCACCAAAAAACATCAACAACAAAACCTATCTAATGAGCGTGTTGATAAACTTAACATGAAGCATACAGATAAACAGAACAACTTTTAATTAAGACAAATTACATTTCCATTGCTGTCAGAGGTATTTTAACATCTTATTTCAAAAAGCTTGGGAGCTATTATCTAATCCAGTGAGATAGATTTTTCCTTTAACTTCATGCAATAGAGAATTACCATTTTCTCTTTTAGTCTTTAACACTATATCACTTCATATACAGCCAATGATGAATTTTTCATTTCTCGTTTTTCATAATAATGAAAAATGATTTTGATTTTGCCAGTTGAATATTACAAAGTGCTATCCAGCTACTGAATTTTACAACAAAGCCCTTTCAATGTTTTGAAATACTAATACTACTGAATATTAGATCTTTCCAGAAAATGAAGACCATCATCAATATCTCAGTCTTGTGAAACCTGGCATTAGACGCCAAAACCTTCATATTTATAGGGTGGTAGTGGTACTTCTCACAAAAATTATCTGCTTTGCTACAGTTATAAGAATATACTCTTTAGCAGGAAGAGGTTTCTTGGGCCAGATCAAGTGGATGAAAATTTGCCAGACTCACTGTGATGATCCTTATTAATAAAATACTGTATTCTTTGTAGAAGTGAATGTAAATAAAAACCATTTGGGGCTTGTTTCAATCTGTGACAACTATGTCAAACTGGGAAATTCAAAGAACTATTTAAATACCTTGAGAACTATAAATGGACTTCAGGGTCCATCAGCTGCACCACAGATATACCCCTGTTGGAACTCAAAGATTCCACTGTATACTTGCCTGTTTGGAGTGACCTCTGGCCATTTCTGTATGTGCCTGAGACTGCACATTTCATCTTGTCTAGCACTGTTACCAACGCCTGCATGAAGGCAGCTTTCAATTAATACAGATTTAACTTGGCTAACTTATTTTTAAAGTTTTTGTGCTTGAAATATGTTGCTTATTTAAATTTTGTGCCATGATGAACACGGCACAAGATTTACTCATAATTAATCTCAGTTGCTACAGAAATATGGCTTCTTAGCGCCGTTATAATCATTACTGCATCTTACCTTCTTCTCAGATTTTCTTCCATTTTTCTAAAATACTACTCATTTGACAAACCTGACTGCAAAGGGTCAAGAATTACATAGAAATGAAAGATGGAAAACAAGCCCTAAAATATTCTGGGGATATGATATCATTTGTCATTTGAGTAATGATAAAATTTTATTCATTCTATTTAGGCCTATGTTACCTTAGGCACAAAATATATTATATCTTGGACTCAGGAAGTTATCCAATTCCCTTGCCATCCTAAAGGATCACAGAATTTATAGTGGAAAAACCTATTATATTATCAGGCTCTAGATGGTTGAAGGTACATTCTGACAATACATGTATTGCATTAAATGTAATACTGATATTACTTGCATTTAGCCAAAGAAATGTATTAAATTTATGAGTGAAAATAATACAAGATTGAAAAAATTTTAACTCTACTTCTGGATTGCCTATGATTAATTATATACAAAAAGATGAGTCTACAAATTCTGAACAATAATAAAATTATTCAACATAAAAATTCCATTAAATTGTTTTTTTAAATACTTTAGTTTTATTTATCTTCTGTTTTGGTTTTTTTGTGTGTCTCTACACAGTGTAGAAGATGATTCAGAGAAGATAAGGGATAATGAAGGCTCTAAGTAAAAAGTGATCATCTGCGTTTATCTTGTCTCCCCTAAGATGCAGTGACCCAGCTATAGCTATAACCGGTGTGCTGCCCAGCACTTCCTTCACTTGTTGAATGCAAGAGATTGTATGCAGGTTTCTGCAAAGGACAGCTAACCCACTTGCTGTGCTTTGGGGTGGAGATTATTTTGTTCTGCAGTGAAGTTAACACTGATGGAAAGGTGTCAGCCCTGGAAAGCGGCACTCTCTGGGAACATGCATTCCTGGGAGCTCCAGGCTAGGATCCTGCACTCAAAACTTCACTGTGGGTTGCGTGTGGTCTGGGAGGAGTGCTCACAACTGCCAGTTTGAAACACAGTCTTTTGGTCTCCAAAGTACAATTTATGAATTTGCAGTATAGCACAGAGCCAGTTGCATCTGCTGGGATGCCATTTGTCTGCGCATTTGGTTGGCAAATCTGTGATGTCCCAGAAAGAAGAAAGTCAGTGAGGCTGCTTTTGCAGCTCAAGTGTTAAAGGTAGTCCTGTGCTGTGGAAACACATGCTTTCCCTCACATTCCTCCCTGGCATGCATGGGGGTGTGTGATTCATTGTGGGTGGGAAGACTTCATTTATAATCCATTCTGCTGCTGTCAGTGGCCCAGCATTGGATATTCAGCAGTTCAAGATGTGGAAGGGTGAGAGTGATTCAGATGTAAACAGTGATCCCTAGTTTCGCAGGCTCAAACTCCTGTGCACCTAAAAAGGGACTGAAATCCCAAATTTGTTCCACACAGCCTGATGAACACAAATTAGGTGCTAAGAGGAGATTTCATTTGTTCCTGCACCTGCACTGCTGCCACCACCCAGCCCCTGACAGAGAGAGAGCCTGAGCCGTGACTGTCACCACCGCCAGAGGTAGCATCTTGACAGCACAAGTCATTCGGATGAACTAGTTTTGCAGGTTTTGGTTTGTCCGTTTTCCATTGTTTCCAGGCCTGGAGGGGAGGAGATCCAGCCGCGGGAGCCTCTCCAGCATGCTGCCTGTGTGCTCCCGGGTAACGTGGGAAGAACCATGCAGTCCAGCATAGGCCAAGTCAGCTTTTTGCCTTTTTCTGGGAAATCACTCCAGGTGCTGTCTTTGGGGAAGCATTTTTGTTCGTTCTATGGTGAATAACCTTTTGTGGGTAAAACACTCTCTCTTTTGTACACTCTTTTATTTATGTTGTTGTGGTTATTGTAAGTTTTCAGTAAACTGTCATTCCACATATAATCTCTCCTAGTGTTTTCCTCCAATATTGGGAGGGGTGGGGAAAGGGGGCAGCCTGAATGGGTTTAATTTTCCTGCCGGATTTTAAACCAGAACAATGGCAAATATTAGCATTGTAGTTAAAAAGTGAAAATTAAACCTTTGTATTTTTGCTATGTGCCAAACATATCATTCGTGATTGTATGTTGTGCTTCATCCAATTACTTTGATTATGTTTGTTCTTGGTGGCAATGATTGGTGTGAACAGAAGGAAACATTAGTGAAAGCCATTAGAAAAGGTAAGTATCAGTGTAACTCCACTAATATCAGTGAGTTCACACTGATCTGTGAAGCTCAGCAGCACAGAGCGTTGTCCATAAAGACCATGTGTGTAATAATTTGGTAATATCAATAACAGCAAAAGCAGGAATTATTCCATTACTAGCAACTGGAAGTTTATGATTCTTGTCATCACTCCTGTGGGGGGAAAAATATCTGTGATAAGACATAAAACTCAAAATAAACAGATACCTGTATTAAGGTTTTCATAAAAATGCTCCTGGGAAAATATGTGTTCTGTTTCCTGAAAATTTTTCAGAACTCATAATTTGTTTTTAATCCATCACATAACAACACTAAGGCTTTTCAAAGTTTTAAACAAGCATATAAACAAAAGAAAAAAGAATATGAGTCAGTCTCCTTCTTAACTAGCAGTGACTAGAAAACATTCCTGGAAGGAAGAAATTTTAGTGGAAATGCGGTCTTCCACTAGAACTTCTTCCTTCCATAAGTGTTTCACATGTCACAAGAGCAGATGCCAGGACTCCTATGTCCATCCAAGAGATGTGCTCAGCTGGCTCCAGGACACAGCTGTGAGCAAAGGCTTAGTATCTACATGTTGCCAGGGTTTGGGCACCTTGACACACAAGCCCTGCTAACTTCTGTGCAGGGATCTTTTTTCCATTTTGAGACAGGTGAAATCCATCTGACCAGTCATACAAAATGATCACACCCCACGAAATTCTGCCAGTGACACCAGGCTCAGAGGTATCTGATGGTTCTTCCTGTTTCTTCCTTCATCATCCCTGCAACTGGAAGGATAGAGGAGAACACCACTTTTGCTCCTGATCCCCTAACCACTCATCCCAAGGCCCTTGAAGTCTCTCCTGATCGTTCCTGGACTTCTTGTTGCAACTTAATTGCTGCCCACCTGAAAAATCCATAATGGCTGATAACTTGAGCACCCTTTCAGGGTAGGAACCTTTCCCTTAACCTCTTTAACCCGGGTCCCAAGGAGGCACAAGACTTCCCAGAGAAATGGGTTCCAGCTTTGCCTGGAACTCAAGAAGTAAAATGAGCCTATGACCTTTGGAAGAAGGGGCAGGCAATTCAGGAGGACTATATGGATATCGTGAAGTTATACACATGAAAATTAGGAGGCCCAAAGCCCAACTAGAACTTAATCTGGCTGCTTAATAAATACAAGGAATAAATATATAATAATAAATAATACAAGGAATTCAGTAAATACATCAGCAAGAAACTGTGGGCTAAGGAGAGTCTTCATCCATTATTGTGCGTGGGGGGAAACATAGTGACAAAGGATGAGCAAAAGATTGAGGTACTTAATGCCTTCTTTGGCTCAATCTGTAAGAGTAGGACCAGCTGTACTCTGGGTACCCAACCCTCTGAGCCGAAAGACAAGCATGAGAGGCAGGAAATAAAGCCAAATAAACCAAGGGGAATGGCCAGTGACCTGCTACTCCACTTAGACACAATCTGTGAGGCCAGATGAGATCCACCCAAGGGTACTGAGGGAGTTGGAGGAAGAGCTTGCTTCAGTCGTTTATCAGCAACCCAGGCTAACTGGGGATGTCCCAGCTGACTGGTTGGTAGCTAATGTGATGCACTTCCACACCAAGGGCAGGAAGGATCCAGGAAACTACAGGCCTGTCAGTGTGACCTCAGTGATAGGGAAGGTCATGGAGCAGATCATCTTGAGTGCCATGACATGGCACATACATAACACCGCCACCAATTCCTTAATTTTAGGTGGTTCTGGAATGGGAAAGGCACTTCTGTTTTTCTATGATTCTTTTCTATGTTTCTATGTGGAGAAAACATACAAGTCAGGAAAAAAAAGAAAAAGAAAAAAGAAAAGAAAAAAGAAAAAAGAACAAAAAAGGAAAAAGGAAGAAGAAAAAAAAAGAAAAAAGAAAAAAGGAAAAAGGAAAAAGAAAAAAGAAAAAAAGAATAGAAGTAATTTCAGAAAATTTCTAACCTTTTTGAATGGTGACCCCAAGGTTCAGTGCTTCAAGTGCCCTCAGTAGACCAACACCCCAGTGGGTGTGGAACAGAAGGTGCTGTTGACTACAGGGTGCCCCAGCTGCTCTACAGGGCAGCAGGATTTGCTCTGACCTGAGACACTCAGTATGAAATGCCTTACAAATAATTGGCATTCATGGAAGGACACGTAAATTTTCATCTGTGTGATGCTGTGTACGTTTGTTCTCAATGTCTTGCTGGAAACTCTGTAAAAGTGACTGAATTTTTAGCATGAAAGGCCTGACAGACGTCCTAGTAGAAGTGTTTCAGTAGTATGGAATTGGCTAAGCATATGCACATTCTGTACTGAAGCTGAGAATAACTTTTAGAAAAATAAGAGACCAAATTGATAATCAAACCTTGAGACTGTCCATTCTTGTTTAGACACATAAGAGAAGCATTGTAATTACTTCCTGTGATGTAATGGGAAAATATTCATCTGAATTTATCCACCTCTTTTCCATTGCAGAGGAAGATATTCTAGAAATTCAAACTCTGCACAGTGCCATACAGGTAAATGGTTAACGTACAGTGAAACAGACACACCTACAATGGAGAATTATTATTGAGAAAATAATCTTTAAAATGTCACAGTTAATAACCTAGGAAAAGAATTTTAAAAACTCATCAACATTAGTTCTTGCTAGCATTGAAATTATACAGCTACTACTGCAACAGAATAAATAGCAGTAAAGCTGCTCTAATACTGAGAGTTTTTAAGATGCTCAACCTGCATGTAATAAAGATAGCACTACTGACTTTATCCTGAACTGTACCCTCACGTTCTTGTAGCCCACGAAGTCCATCCGGGGAAACAGAGCTGGAGGGCAGAGCAGCTGCTCAGCTCACCTCTCCAGCTGAGATTAGGACACAGCTACACCTCTCTGCAAAAGGCCCTGAGGGTGCCATACTTTCACTGGAAAGTAGCAAACGTAACAAATCCTACAGCCATCAGTGAACCTTGACCTTTCTGAGAGGAATAGTGTCAACTTTGTACCAGGCAAGTTGTAGGCTAAGAGAAGTGATCCAGGAGCACAGTGAGCTCTCTGAGAATCCTCTAAGCACCACAAACGTACTGTCAAAAGACCATTATCTGAACTCGTCTCATAATCTGAATTTGTGGGATCTGTTCTGCCTTCGAAGGGCTTCACAAAAATATTCATAGCAAAGGGATGCAGTGCACTGCACAACTAGAAGAGGCTGGCAAAGTGTTCTATGTATGCAACTCTTTCTTGGTCTCCTAAGATATGAAATATTTAAGAGTAGTCTGGACATTAAGTCAGTTTTGTGCCCATGGTGAATGAATTATTTATAGAATAAGTAAGACACTCTGGCCTCACAGACATATTCTTTACCAGCTTCAGGTCCAACAGCATGAGTGGTGTCTTTAAAGAACAGTCTCTGGAATATCTTTCTGTTAGTATATTTCATGTTGGCATGTGTGTCATCAGCCTGCTATTAAGATTTTAGTTCTGACCAAAACAATCCATACAGGAAGGAGCTGAGCTATGATACAGCCTGATGAAGTGCATTTCACAAGCCAGTATTATTGCAGACTCCCATGGCCATTAATCTCTTCAAATGGGTCTTGGTATAGGCTGACATTTGCAGACAAATAAGTTGTGTCAGAAACAGGGTTGGTGATGTCAGGTTTCCTTGCCAGCAGTATATAATCTTAAAGTACACTATGTTCTTTAATGGCTCTGCAAAGCGTCCTGGCAAGAAAATAGCTGAATGCAGAAGATGTCCACATTACTTTCATTGGTACAGACTCACATTTGGTTATAGCCACACAAAGAAGCACAGTGCTATGCCAAGATATTAATGGTAGTGTTGAATATGGTATCAGAAGTTGGTGTTACTGAAAGGAATGTCATTCAAACATGGATAATTAGTGTTGCTTACAGAAAAGTTTATTAACTTTGGTAATGTGCTGTGATGATAAGGCCGCCCCACCACAATTTGGAAGGTTCTGGTGCTGCCTTGCCTTTTGCGGGGTACCCCAGATGGTTATATTCTCTAGATAAGTGAAACTTTATGAATAAAGCAAAACAACAAAAAATTTGCTTCAGTAATGACTAGATCAAATTCAAGCTGCATCCTAAACCAAAGGTAATTGTAAGCTGTCTTTAGGTTCATTGAAGATACACAAGTAGATATATACTTTACAAAGTTTCAAATGCCAAAACATATCTGAAACTCTGCAAACTATTGAAAACTGATTGCAAGAACAGCTCTGTTTGACCTTTTACAGGCTTGCTCTGTCTGAATGCGCAGTTTCAAAGTGTAATCAATTTAAGAGATTACTGCCTTCAGTAAAACAAAATTAGCACACTGAGCTGAACCCTATTTAAAATAAATTCTCTTCCTAAACTCTGGAAATTGTTACCCTAAGGTATTAATTGAAGATTCCCCAAGGCCAGTAGGTTGGGAGTGCACAAGATGTTGGGTGGGGACATACAACTGGCAGGCATTTGCCACTTAACCTCTGGAATGACAACATCAAGATATTGAAAACATGTCATCATGATGTTCATGGCAGAAGTGCAGTCTGGACTATCATCAAGGATGTCATCAATATATCACCAATGCACACCCTTGAAGGGTTATAAAAGCTTGATAACATGGCATATGCACTTACAGGTCTAGGAATAAATCCCTGAGGAAGGCGAGTAAACGTATATTGAATGGATGTGCAGTGAACACAAACTACTTGCAGTCTTTGCACTGCAAAGGAATCATGAAAGACACACCTTTAACATCAGTGGCTCCCAGCCAAGGATGGGAATCACATTCAATGGGAAAATTCAGGTTCAAGATAGATGAGACTGCAACAGGAAGGGATTGTTGATGCCTTGTTGACAGGACAGTAATCCACTGTCATCTGCCAGTCACCATTTGGTTTCTGAAGCGGCCAAAAGGGTGCATTAAAAGAGGAGCTCGTGGTGACAATAATCCCTCTTGCCTAAAGGTCTTTGAGGAGAGGAGTTGCTGCCTTAGTGGCCATGAGATCTACATGGTACTGTTTTGTATGTTCTAATGAAGTGAGTGACAGAGGTGGTGCAGTTTGAAGGAGTTGCACCAAAGCATTTAGAGTGACTGAGATCCACTGGCCCCACTGGCCTCCTACAGCACAGGTTTGGAGAAGGTCCGCATGTGAAAAATTCATAGGTCCCAGTGCCATGGCTACAGAGGCATCAAGGCCAGAGGGAGAAGTTTGACCTTACTAATGGGGTATGGCATGGGATCTTAGGAGCTTTTCACCATGTTAACTGAAGGGATGAACAATAAATTCAACATCACGATTTGGGCCCTGGTGTCCATAACGAAGTTGAGCAGGTGCCAGTCATTCACGACAACTAATAATCAGGGCTAGGACATGGGGTAAGCAAAAATGTCTGCTGGAAACAGAACTAGGAGGCAGATCTCCATCAGCAGTGGCCTCCCACCCATGAATTCTACAGCATGGGGTTCATGAGGGCCACCTGCCTACGGCCATCCAAAAGGTGTAACAAAACATTGTTCTGCAGTCTCCCAGTTTGCTAACATCCTTTTCCAGTAGGAGATGCCAAAGGTGGCTTATCTCTGTCTGGGCAGCAGAGATACTGTCTGGGCACCTCTGTCCAGGTGAATGTTCCTCCACATCTCACCTTCAGGCACAGAAGCCATTGCCATGGATGTACCTGGGAACTGTGGACCTTGCCAAAAATTGAACAACCATACCCTCCCTGTCTGACAATTTCTCTCTGTGTGTGGGATCTGCATTATTAGGCTGTAGCTGCAAGAGTGCTACACCCATGGGTGTCAGCTGAAGGCTTATCCTCCATGAGAAGCCTGCACACAGGGGATTTCCTCCGATGTCAGTTTAATTGAGTAAACTGAATATGTCTAAGTGCTCCATTGTAGTTTCATATTGCTCAACCACTGTGGTGGTTTTGGCTGGGATAAAATTTTCGTCATAGTAGCTAATATGGGGCTAGGCTTTCAATTTGTGCCGGAAACAGTATTGATAATTCAGGGATATTTTACTAAAACAGTCAGGCAGCTTAACTTAAGCAAGTGCTCAAGGCAGGTAAGGTAGGGGCTACTGTTTCTGGGCTATGACTATGCCAAGGTGAGGGAGTGTTATTAGCAATTTCCTCCTTAATCATAAGATACGATGAGACTGGAGGTCAGTGTGGAGGGTCTGTTGGGCGAAGGTGGCCAACTTATACTCCAGCACGGATGCCTGGGTTTAAGAGCCCAGGCAGTTGGGTAGCTGTTATGAGTGGATGATGTAAGTTTAAATCAGCTTTTGCCTTTGCCCAGGCCTCTGGCAGCAGGCAGTAGCTGTATTGAGGTGGCCAGCACCCCAAGGATCCACTCTTATTTGCAAGTTCTTTAATAATGGTTGATTTGGTCTATTATAAAATGAATTCTTTATTAATGGACACAAAACTAACAGACATAAGACATAAGACTTAAAACAGACTACCACTACACAGGGATAAAAACAAAAGAAGATACTAGTATATACATATGGAATTAAAGGTACTATTAAAATTACAGCTAGCTAAGAAATAGTGTAACTTAAGATTCAATGTTTCTTACCATCCAGTTCTTGATGGGGTACACATCAAAGTTTTTTCCCTCAATTTCTGGAAAAGTAACCTCAAAACTGCATCCAGTTTTGGGGAGAACTCTGCTCACACATTCCAGAGGAGGGTGTAAGAGACTTCTGCTCACATAATTTGTGTTGGCTTTTATAGACATAAGAACCATGTCTTTTGGTCACCGATGTTTATTTTCCTTTATCTCTTTCCACATCTGCTCTCATACCAAGATATGTATTCGGGGCTTGGTCTCAGACTCTCAGGAGCCTGGAGGTGACCTCCTGCTGAGCTCTCTGACTTCTTGCTGAGTACTCTGGCTCCTCACTGGGCTATTAGTCTGGCCTGAGTTATCTCTTTCAAATGCCCCAGCTATGAGAGAGGGGGGACGTCCTGCCACAGTAGCTATGCTGGTTTTGGCCCCTTGCTTATCTTCTCCCACCCATTCAAGGGTGTCACAATGCACAGCAGTTTTGACTCAGCTTGTGCCTAGAGCAACTCAGGAGGCTGATCAAGGCACATTGGCTCTTACCCTGTTTGCAATGGCTGGTCTTACACTGCTATTCAAATTAATCTCTGATGGCTTGCAGGTTGATCTGGTTATCTCGGACAAAATCTGCTGCCCACTGGAGCAAACTCTAACCTTGCTCCTTTCCTAAGCCTTCCAGCAAGTGCTGGTAAGACTCCATCCTGTCCTTGATGCCAATTAATGTTGTCTGAACAGTAGTGGATCTGACCACTTGTTATAAATCAAACTTTGCAAAGGCAGTAAGAAACATGATCAGCAACATGCCCACATGGCTACTTATCCTATCCGAGATAGTAAAAAAGGGGTCATCCAGGATGCCATGGCTCTTATAGACTGTAGGGACAAATACCTGGGTCATCTGACAGCAACAGCCCAAATGCCTTTTGAATGCAGCTAAAAGTCAAACTACCTCTTTGCTCCACCAAGAGTTCTTTGATCTGGGAGAACCATATTTTAAATAGCAGCAGTGTGCCATCTCTGATGCTGTAGGCAGCATCCAGCCTATGCACCAATATTGGTCAAGGGGTACTAACACCTCATCTGAATTTTAATGAACAACCAGACAGTGTATGGCTCACAGACCACTGGTATATGTAATACTTCCCTTTATCTACATGTGCTGAAAGAAAAAACAGCTGTTTAAACTTAACTTGAACATTGCATGAAAAGTTGAGAGGCAGATATGAGAAGCAGGTGATCCTATCTATTTCTTTACTACAGACCATCCTGGTCTGTTTTTTACACAGTGACTGACATGGAATTTGGATGCACTTCATAACATGGTGACTCCAGCACAGCAGTTATGAATTCAGTCTCTTCACTGAACAGAGAAGTGTGACCTGTTGTTTGGATTGTTGCAGTTTATGTCGCTGTTGGCTTTTGGTTCCCTCAAACACTTAAATAGCAAAAACAATGCTCACCATAAGAATGAAGGAAGCATCCCCAGTATGTTCCTTTCCTTTGTAGTTGAGGTTCTCACTCTTTCCTGTATTGTAATCAAACACCCTGCCAGAACTCCTCTGCCATGATGAGTCTGGGAAGGGCAGGATGGCAAGTGTTCCTTGCTTAAGGCACAAGCTCATTTCTCCCTGTGACATTACTACCTGCCCTGCTCCTTAGGACAGAGGCATAACTTGCTGTCCTGTGCCATCTGCCAGTGTGAAGAGGCTCTGGGCAAGAGATTGACACCAGAGTGCAGGAGCTGGCCGGCTTCAGCATCTCCCTGGGTGTTAAAGCTCAATCACAACACTTCCCACATATTGTTTGCCTATGTTAATCTCTTTTCTGTTTAATACAAATGTTTTCTATTGGATTAAATTCATCCTTGAGATTTTTTTTCCTTTTGCTGCATTACAGGAATAGTACAGTGACCTCAAAACTTCACATATGGAAGAAAAAAAAAGGAGTGGTTTAGGTTTTTTTTACCTTTCTGAAGACCAATTGGTCATTCTATAAAAATGACAGGAGCAAGCGACTCCATTTTCCCTTCTGATCCTTGAAAAAGAAGCAACTAAAAAAGGTGTATCCTTTCCTCATAGCAGTAGTATTGCTTTATTGTAGGGTCCACAATGAAGAACTTTAATCTAGATGAGATTTGGCTAGAAAGGAATCTTTTGTTATAAACTGAAAGGTTGAATTTTATATTTAAAAATTGCTATTGGGCTTCCCCTTGTTGATGTGTTAGATACCGACAGTGGTCTATTGTACTCTACTGTCCTCCACTAAGATATTTCTATGAAAGTTTTGTTCACTGCAATGAAGGCCCATCTATACTTGTCAAAAAAATACACCAACTGTACAACATCTCTGACATTCCTGACTCCAACTCTCTGCTACTTTTTCTTAGCCATTTTTCCAGCCTCACTGCTAGGTTCAACCAAAGGATAGCAGCACCATCTTGTGGGTATCTGAAAAAGTTACAGCAACAAAATTAGCAGTAAAACTTCTAGCAGGTGGGTTCCTCATTCTGAGCAGCGGCTGGCACTGCCTGCTCAGGGCAGGGATCCCATAGCAGAGCTCAGCAGGGTACAGCTGCCTGCTGAAGTGAGGCTTTGTGAGATGGACCCCACAAACTATCCAAAGCTCAATGTACCAACTAAAAAATCCAGAGATTAGACTTGGCTTAACATTGGCCTTAAAATATTGCTTAGGGTTATGGATGAACATCTGGATGCCACAGTCAGGAATGGAAAAGATTCTGGGGAGTTAAAAATTCTAAACTAAAATGAATGGGTTTACTTCAGGCCACATGAACACAAAAAATATTTTCCCTGTATTGTTGTTCATCAAATAATTTTTCTCTTTGCTATTGCCTTCTGAGTATGTTTATACTGTAAGTGTAGTAGTCAAGCCAAGTGACTTGATGTCAAGCCTGCATTCAGGAGTGAGTTTTGGGCAGGTTTCCCAAGAACCTGGGAGGGGAAAAAGCCTGAATTCTTTTATTTTTTTAGCACAGGTTTACTGCATGCAGTCAGCACCTTGCATGACACAGATACAGCCAGGCCCAAATGTGTGTGGCCCATAATTCATGGTGACAGTGATCCATGGAGTTATAAATGGAAATATACATCTTGTGTGTGTCCTTCCCTAGACAGCCTGAGCTCATTTGTGCCAAGGCAATGGGAAACAGGGAGGGTTTCTGCACTGAAGGAGCAGTGAGAGGATGAGGGCAGCTTATCCGAGCTAGAGGTGGGAAGGCCAGGAAGTGCACCATGCCCTTGCCTCTGCTTCTGCCAGCAAGGCAAGGACAGCCATTGTCTAATGGATGCTGAACTAGTTCCTGTCTTGGGCTTTGCAATAGGGCTACATTTCCAACACTTGCTTCATGAAAGCTTGTTTTCCCTTCAGTCCTCATTAAAAAGTTCCTTTTCACATGGTTGGGTTTTTTCTACTTCCTTAAAATTAAGTTAATTGAATTACAATTAAGACTATAATGAAGTCATGTATCTCTTAATTTTGTTGCTGAAGACATTCTTTTAATCACTTTATTGTTTTAATAAATTGCTACTTATTTAAATAGAATTTGTAATACAATATATAGAAAAGAAAGCAAATATTTAAAAATAAATGTAAGTTAAACCACATGTCCTTCACCAAACAACATGGGAATAATTGCAATAAATTAATGGCAGTATTAAAAGTACCCTGACAAAGCACCTCCCTAGCACTGCATGTCTGCCTGCCACACATGATTTTTACCGGGAAAGGGAAGAAACAGATTTTGTGAGGTTGCTATAAACCTATATATAACTTGAGAGAAACTTAAAAAAACCCCTTTCATCTGCAACTTGTCTAAAAATTATTTTATGCTGCACTTGGAGCACCTCATCACAGTAACCTACACTGCAGGAGAGGAAGGAATAAGACCAGTTGTTGTGGCTGGTATTTGTTCAATATAACTCTTTTTTTCCTGTTCTTTTCATCACGTTTTACAGCAGAGGCTGAAGTTTTGGCATGATGTGTTGAACGGCTGCCCTCCTGTGGCTGCAGTTTCCCTTCATCTGAAGCTGAGACTTGCCAGGAGTATGTGGCTTGTTACAGAAGCCAACAGGGAGGTCACCCATGTACAGGTATTTTACAAACTTAAAAAGAATGCATTAATTGAGTACAAAGCAGAATCCACAGTCACTTTGGAGGATGTGTAGAAGAGAAGGCTCCAGGGACACCTTATAGCAGCATTCCAGTGCCTAAAGGGGGCCTGGAAGAAAGCTGGAGAGAGACTATTTACAAAGGCCTATAGTGATAAGACGAAGGGTAAAGAGTTTAAACTGAAGGAGGGTAGGTTTAGATTAGATATTAGGAAGAAATTCTTTACTGTGAGGATGCGGAGGCACTGGCACAGGTTGCCCAGAGAAGCTGTGGATGCCACATCCCTGCAAGTGTTCAAGGCCAGGTAGGATGGGCTCTGAGCAGCCTGGTCTAATGGAAGGTGTCCTTGCCCACAGCATGGGGGCTGGAATGAGATGATCTTTAATGTCCCTTTGGTTGTCACACTTTCCCACCCAAACCATTCTATGATTACACGAGTCTGTGATTCTATGCTAAGGTATTTTCTTGGCCAGGTGATTTGACATCAAAAATCTCCTGAGTGAATTGACATCATATCTCCTGAGAGTAGGAGATATGATGGAAGACTCTGTCATTAAAAACTGGGACTGTGCTTGTTATAAAGTGATACATTGTCAGTCATATGTCTCCAGGCCATCTGTGCCAGCTCAGAATCATTAAATAATTTATAATAGTGTCACTTTTGGTTCCTTCGGGTACTTTATCAGGTTTGCCACATCTCCACCTCACTATAAAGATGAGTCACACTGGTTTCAGCATTCCTCAACATCAAAAGCAGCATGACATCCCTCTCTCCATTCACCACTGATACCTTTGCAAACAGGGTATTGTTTGAGTTGTTGTACCCTGACTCCAGGCAGAGCATCCTGCTACAGCGGTGTTCAGAAACTCCCAATAGCCAGCTATCGAATCTGTGATATTTAAATAATGAATAACAATGATGGGGACCATGCTGTATGAATCAGTCGCCAAAGGTGTGACAATATGGATTCTTTCATATCAGAGCACACACCAGAAATTCAAATACAAACAGCTCTACCTTGCCTTCAAGACCCTTTGGGCATATATTTATTCTGTAATTCCTTCTTGGTTGAGTTCTCCCAACTTTTAACAACTGGGGCATTTATTGTCTTTCCTCTATGAGCCAAATCTGAACTTAGCTTGGCAGACTTTCGTCAACAATGAATGTTGACAGGCAGGATTTTGAACCCCTAGCCCTGCTCTCGAAGCCATCCATTTTCAGAGCCATCCATATTCAGTGGAGAACACTCAACAAGAGAGGTTGCTGAGTCCCCTGCCCAGCCTACCAAGAGTTATGGGTGCCCTGTGTTGGCAGTAACCTCACTGCTGTCTGTTTATTTTCTGCACAACCAAGGATCTTAAGCAAGGAATTGCATTTCACTGAAATGTTATTTTAAATATCAGGGTTTTATTTAAATTTCCAAGATGGAAAAATTCAAATAAAAACTTTAAGTAGTCCACCCACCTTATGAACATAATCAATTTTACTATATTAAAATAAGTACAATATTAAAGAGAAGGAGTAGGATAAAGAAAATATCCCTAATTTTCTACACATGAGGTTTTATTATTTTTGTTGAAAGTAATTAATTGTCATAAGTGCACCAGATTAGTAAAAAAGATTTCTTTCCAAAAAAAGTATTTTAAAATGCTCATGTGCATATTCTAGCTTTAATTTTTGTCATTCAAAAAATCTGACAAATCTTTGCAGAAATTTTATTTTTTTTTTTCATCAACCTTTCCGTCTCAAAGTAAAACATTATAACTGTTGAACAGTATTTTGTCTGGTTCTTGTAACAATAGTCTCATATTCAGGAAATAGGAACATGCATGAAAGACAAACTGAATATTTCTATTAGTGATCTGCTTTTCAAATGCAAATAGAAGGAAAATCTTTACTGTAGTTTTCATCTGAAAAGTGAATAGCAACAGGTCTAGCAAGAGTCTTGAGCTGCAAACCTGGCTAAGAATACTGGTTGTGCACACTGTAAGGCACGAATTTCCTTCAAAAACTGTATTCCCTACTCATTGTGTCTCTCCAGCTCTTGCTAATGTAATCCTGGAGAACCTGCCCTTAGGAATTAACAAATGGGACCAGAGCTAGGCACAGCTGTACACAAACACAGGGTGGAAATCAGTGGTTTAATGGTAGTTCATAAAAGGGTTAGGCTGTACAATGCATCAAAATGTAGCTCAACAGAGCCTTGCTGTTATAGAAAAGGCAACCTGTAAGCCTTGCATGTACAAACAGGAGGGTGGACTACAAGTTCAGGGGGCCAACATTTTCAATTTTCCCAATACTCATACAACATCAGATGGTTTACTCTGTATAGTTTAATGCAGGCCTTTAAAAAAGATTAGAGGAAATGGGGAGAATCCAAGTGGAAGGAAAAGAGACTATCAAAAATTTTAAAAGGTTTGTTTCATCAAACATTGAATGACCAGGTTTACTTAGTCTTCAAAGAGAAGAATGATGGGAACAGGTTAACAAGTACACAGAGATTGCTTTAGTATGGAAGGTAGTGCATTTGTCCTACATACCCATGGTAAATAAGATGGAAAGAAACTGGCATGAATTGCTCCAAGAATTGCTAAATATTAAAAAAGTCTTTCTAATGTTAAAGACACTGGACTAGATTGGCAATAAATGTCACAGTGTTTTGAGCACTGGTATCTTGAAAGATCCCTTAGATAAGCTTCTCTTAGGGATAGGATGGAAAGTGGATCTATTCTGGGACAGCAAGGATCAGTGAGACAAGCTCCAGTGAGGTCAACTATCCCCACAATTCTGCACTTCAATGGAAAACTTGATGCTGGGGCAGGAGCCCTCTCCCATTATGTCTGAGGCTGCACCTCCCACATACACCACAAGTCATTCCTCTCCAGGTAGCCTGCTGGGAACCTTATAACATGCTGAATCTGGAGGCAAAAAAAAGTAACAGTTCTGTTTAAAATCAATGCTTTAAATAAAAAATAACTTGGAGGAATTCTGTGTCATCTTTCTCCTAAAATAACCAAAGCCAAATTTATGAAGTCAGTTTGGAAAGCAACATCAAAGACCATTGGTAATTTTGACTAAACCTGCCAAAGAACACACTTGTGCAATTTTCATACCACGTCTATACCTTTGAAACTTGAAGGAAGAGAATCAGGAAATCAACAAGTCCAAACTAGAGACGACCTATATTGGCACAGCCTCTTTTAACACAAATGGGAGGCTTGAAGCAGAGAATTAAAATCAGGCAATAGGTTTTTTCTGTTCAGAAAACTACTCACAACATCTCACATAGAGGTTATCTGCAAAACTCCAGTAAGATATATTAGTGCTATGACATAGTGTTTGAATTTTGGCAGGATTTGTCAGACATTTAGTCAACCCACAAGTTCATACAGTGCTGGGAAGGCAGCCCATGTAGGGTTCATGGCAGTAGTCACACAGCTCTTCTGCCTGCACCTCCATCATGTCCAGTTCCCAGCTCCAAAGGCATTTATAACATTTTCATAACCAGAAAACATTTCTTCCTTGAAGAGTAAAAAAAAAATCACACAAAATCACATGAAATCTTCTACCTAATACTTTTCCACTTACAAAATACTTCCAACTTTGCTATATGTAACTGGAAAAAAATCCAACCCTCATTTTTCTAAGGATATACAAATCCAGGCCTGAATTTGCTACTATTAAGATGAAAACAAGAAAAAGATAAATAAGAAGTAAAAAAACATTGTGGTAGTCACACAGATCATTTTCTAACCAATCTTCCTTCAGGTCAACACTTTTTCCTAGGACCAAGTACTCTTTCTTATTCTCTCATTTTCCAAGTCAGTTAGGCACACTAAGTGATTACAAAACACATCTAATAAGATAATACAAATACTAACTCCATGAAGACTCTCTTCTCTGCCTAGTATTTTGCTCTTACTGTAGACCTCTTCAGTTTCCTGAAAAACATCCACAACTTTATTTCCTGGGTATTCGTTCAGCTGATACAAGCGCCACTGAAAACCGGGAAATAAACTCTCCAACCAATTTGCTGCATTGGAAAGCCAACACTACTTTATTAATGGTGCTGGATGCATGGGGATTTCTCTTCAAAAAATGCTTGAGCAGCAACCTAACAGACCAGGTTATATTCATGAAACTAGTACATACCATCACATTTCTATTCATTACATGTCCTGAACACATGCATGTGAACTTATTTGAATATACGTAGGGGTCTTTTGAGGGTTGGTGGTGGTCATTTGGTGGTCAAAGTTCCCTATTATGGCTGAAGATCTTCTGATTAATCTTCTTTTTTTTGACAGTGTCTCAAATATGTGGTCAGGCTATGATGCACTTCTCTTATCATTCTTTACTCCAACACTCTCTTTGTTCTCAAAACTAAGACATCTACTAGTACATATTGGTCACTAATGTAAGTAAATAGGGAAGCATTAGTTGGCACAAGACTTATTAGTCCCAGATGTAGGGAGTTAACACAAGGCCACATTAATCTCTGGCATTTGTACTAAGATCTGTATGGTACAAAACTAAACATTAACCATGAATACAGGGATCATGCGCTGTTGTGCCTAAGTTAAAAGAATTTTCTGACATCCTCTCCCCACCACTGCATAGACTTCTTAAAGAAATACAGCTTGTTTGGTAACATAAGTGTGAGAATCATTATCAATTTCTTTAATTTTTCTAAGCACACATGTGAAAAGTGATTAAAATGGTCCATACCATACCTGCATTTCTCAGTGTCAAATGTGCACCATGCAGTCTAGGAGGGCTTTGGAAACTTAGTTTATCTTAAGTGAAGTGGGTTAGGGAGCCCTCAAGACAATCAGATCCACTAGCAGGTCTGAAGAGAGCATAATTTCAATCCTATGGCTGACAGTGAACACCCAGCAGAGCTGGGTTGGTTACTAGTTCCATCAGCTAAATCCAGGAGAAGACATATTTTTGAGCCTGAAATATTAGATAAATTAATAATTCCTTTTTTTTAGATCCATCTAGAATTTAGAGAAAACATAAATCCCTTCTACAGAGAATGCTAATCCAAGAAACTATTAAAACACTCTGGCAGTGGATCAAATTACTTCATTTTACATTATGCTTCCTTCTCTATAACATGTAAATGGAGGAGAGATATTAACATCAAATTTCTTGAAAGTCTTCTCTAGACTGTGAACTGTAGCTGTTTTTGTTTCTTCCTCATGTACTTGCACTGACCTAAATAACTTTTCAAGCAGTCAATAAAAAAATGGAGATATAGATACAATGTAGTAATACATGATTATTACTGTTCCCCAGAAAGAACAGGAAGCAACTTGGACAAAACCAGTTTGCCATGGAATCCCTATACTATAAAAGCTCAATATTCTTAGGTGTAATCCTGATGAGGTTGACTGTTGTCAAGTCATAGTGAACGTGCTGCCCAAAGAAATGCTAATATAAGTTGTCTTCATCCTACTGAAATTACTTTGCAACAGCTTTTGCTCATGAGCTGTCTTTAGCGAATGGGCAACAAAGGGATTTCTTGGCTAGCAGTAGCAAGTTATTATGCTATAGACTTTGAGATCTTTCCCATTAAGTCTGATTATTCCTCATCCTCTTTCCCAACTTAGGTCAAAATTATTTCTCAGTAAGAAAGTCCCACTGTGAAATACTCCCTTAATTCCTCTCTCAGACATTGTATTTCCTTAAGCATATATTGTACACATACAGAGAAAAAACACAATCATTTTTTTGCTTTCTGGTTCTAAACAATTAATTGAATTTACATTCAGATAACTTCAAAGCTTCAAAAGTACATGAACAGAAGGCAGAACAGGCAAAGCTAAGATCCTGAAGGGAGGACTTGTAGAGGTTTGGTTTGTACACTCAAGTATTTCAGTGTTCTAAACTGAGAGAAATTCATTCTGCATTCAGTGTTTGACAAGAGAAGGAGTGAGAAATAAGAGGGAAAGTGTGCCTGTGAATGCCTTTAATAAAAGTTTATTGCTAAGGTCTGTTCAACACAATTGTTTCAAAATCCACACTTCACTACAAATGTGTCGGACTCTCCTCTGTCTAGGGATTAATTTGTGATGCCCGTGAATTTTTTTTTTGTATTTTCTAGCTTTGCTATCTGTAGCAACTCCATAATTTTATTTCTGTGTTTATTAAAACAATGCAAGGAAGTGATTAATTTCAAGTTTATTAGGCATTTTTGCTGTTTTTCTTTCCCAGGGTATATTTCAAAACTTGCAAAACCTCATGTAGGAGCAAAGCAAGATGTCTAGATAGGTGGCTAAAGTGTTTTAAAAGGATGGCAATCAGAATGTAATTGAGAAGGATAAGGCATTGCTTCATACGAGGCAACAATCTCAACATCCACTTTTTCTGGTATGTTTCTATTCTAGCCACAGTGGGGCATCTGTTCAAAATCCCTTTCTCACAGGTTTGCAACTGGGATTGAAAACTGACATTTTTTTCCCCAGATGTTGGTAAAAAGTTTCCCAGCATCACAGCAAGTAAATTTAAAAGGGGCCTTTTGATAATGTCCTCTCAATGGAAGCAGGCAGGTGAATATGGTGCACTTTAATCCATGCAGTTATATTAACACAATTTTTCCAAGTCTTAGTGCTTTTGCTGAAGTCATATTACAGTAAAGCTCTGAGGCATGTGCTTAACTTAAGCATATGGCCAGTGATTATTTTCCTGGACTCACTTAAGTACTGTCGAACCTCTATTTTATTTCTGAGGGGCGAAAGATGCCTGAAATTTGTACTGATTAGACAGAGCTGTTGTAAAAATATGCAGCTCCCACAGTGCTCATCCTCGCAGTCCAAGAGTACTGGGAGTTTTGTGCTGACCCTCAGTCTTTTCCACACAGGGGAAAACATTGCTTTTCCCTGGTTGCAGTGCTGGGGATTTCATGGCAAGAAGAGCCTTGCAGGCTATGTGTGTATTAGCAGACCTGAGATAGCTTCCCAATTCCCAAGACTGTTCTTTCTCACAGCCTGCATATATATTGCTGTATGTATTCACACACCCACTGTACCTCCCAGGCAAGAGCTAAGGCTTATCCCAAGCAGAAATCAGTCTGGACTAGACAAGCTAGAAGACATGTGAGATCTGAAAAGGCAAATTTAGGTGCAGCGAGTTTCTTCTCCATTGGCATTTTCCATTTTTTTCTCAAAAATTGATGACTATGTGCACTTATTCTGTAGAGATAATAAACCTACATGAGTTGCATTGAAAGGAAATTTCCCAAACCTTACAAACTACTTATCTAGTTTCTGTAGTTCCCAATGGAAAAAGCTGTTCTTGAAGATAGGTGTTTTTTTCCACCTTTACATCTATTCTGTGTAAAGGAATAATGTAGTCATTAGTGGAAAGGAATGAGAAACAGAAATTAGTAAAAATGGCAACAGCAGTCTAGAAAGCAGCCCAGACTGGATCATCAGACTTTCATACACATACCTTGTACGTCCAATGAGCGCCATGTTTTGCCATCCTGTCACTGATCTCTGTACCTCCCTGCGCTTTCAGGCAGTGGGTCAGGTCAGCACGTCAGCCTACAGCGGGGTAAGAGCCCATCACCCGGGCACTCCCAGGGTGTCTGCAGCAGCAAGGCAGGACCCCTGAGCTTGTCACTCCTGAACCCTGGTCTCCCACAGAAGCACAGGCTTTGCTGCCAGCAGGCTGCAAGGCCAGCAATAGTCAGATTTTTCATTTAAATTTTGGCACCATCTGAAGTCATTTCTGTTACTTCCAAGGACTGTTGCCATTGTATTAAAAAGAGTAAATTTGCTGCTGAGTTACTTACTGCCCAGAAAATCCAGCTGAAACCTGCTACTGCCAAATCTGAGGATTCGATATTGGGCCAGGGACTTTAAATAGCTTCTGCTACTGAGGATTTTCTGCTGTCTATGCTGTCTAAAAAAAAAAAGCATTTAAAAAAAAAGGATTGATAAAACCTCAGTTTGAGGGATTGGACATGGACTGTTAGAAACTGAAAATTGCCACTTCTGTTGTGGTCACTACCTATCCAGGTTTTTTGACTGGGAATCATCTGTGATTTTTTAAGTCTAGGTTTGTTTGCCCAGGGTCCAGGATAAAAAGCACAAAACCAAACAACCCCCCTAATGCTGATATTTTAAATGAAGCAGAGAAAAAGCCCTGTTTATGCAGGTTGGCTGCCTTTTGTATACACCACAACTACTGAAGGTGTTCCTCGGCATTGTCCTTACTCTGCTCCTGCATCTATTTATTACCTTTAATTGCAGCACGAAGTCTTTAATTACAAGATCCAATTCTGGCATGCTACATTTCCTGCAGGACAACTCAAGTTGCCAAAAGAAAACCTGCCACTATCCCTCTCTCTCTTATCTTTCTTCCATGTCTGTCCCATACACCTATGTAAAGAGATAGTGAAGGAGGTACCCAAGGTGAAAGGTAGCCTTTATTTTTACAAGGTTTTTTGTTTTTTCTTTTTTTAATCTCATCTGCCATGTAGATACACACAGTGACTGCAACAGTGCACTGGAATCTGTGAGCCAGCCAGGAAACTGCTTGCTGTGATCAGGCTCAAACACTGCGGATGCACTGGCAGATACTCAATGTGAATTCTCCTGCACGCCACAGTCTGTGAATTTATGATGCACTCTGCTATGTAGCTATAACCTTAGCAACAGCAACCAATGCACAATGAGCAGGAGTTAGTTGCTGCTGACTGTTTGAAGGAGCCCTCTCCTACGGGCAATTTGAGCAGAAAATGACAAGAACTGTAATGATTTAATCTGAAACCATAGCAAAGACTGCAGTATTTTCTCATCAAACTCAGTAATTCTAGCGATGCAATGAACTGGCAAATCAAGTGCTACCCAGCTTTATAATCAGATGCTGCTCCCTTCCCTTCCCTTCCCTTCCCTTCCCTTCCCTTCCCTTCCC